>BSBK01003098.1:0-70000 GCA_027943335.1 Chamaecyparis obtusa | reverse complement strand
GCAAGATCACAAGGGCTTGGAAGATCCCTTGCGATCAAGTGACAACCGTAGATCTTCAGTCTACTAACATCCCTGCAGATACTTTGACATGGTCCTACAATAGAGCCCATCTATCGTCTAACCGACCAATGCAGAATGAGCACGTAAGAGACCGAGGACCCACTTGACAAAGCCTGAAGATAAAGTAAGATCAATAGTTGTCACATAGTTGCATGTGTCAGAAAAATTCCTTCAAACCATGCACTAGCCATTAGATCATCATCGACTCACAACCCACCAGGCCTGCACTAACATGACACCACATTACCAACCCTAACCAATCACAAATGCACAACTCGGACTATGTGGCAAGACCCATTGACAAATGAACTCTGCAAGCAAGAAGATTGACAATCATCACAAGATCTCATGGAATCTTTTGAGGCCATGAGATCATGCGATAATTATTAGATCTAGAATCTTGATTTGGCCGCTGAACCGAGACCAACAACCAAAATGGTAACCACTCGCCAAATCGCTAAGTTTTAAGGAATTAACTATCGAGAATTGGAGATTTGGCGACTACAGGATTTTAAAACGCACATGTGAAATGAAGGGACTTAAGTGGTTGATAAAATAAAAAAGAAATATAATAGGCCAAAGGGTTTTCTAACACAATGGCTAGTTTTATGATTATTTTTAAGGACTTTTCACCTAGCCAGGGACCTAGAACTAGTTGTAGAGACCAGGGGGGATAGATAAAGCCATGAAATTTTGCAGAGTGCTTGGAAGGATAAAAATGTAGACCTTGAAATGGGAATTGGCCAAATTTGCATGCATATGAAAATTAGGGTAACATTTTGGTGGTTTCTGCTAGATGTCAGCCTACTAGACATGGAAAACTAGTGGCCTTGACATATCCATTGGGAATGGAGTCATCTCAGGAACACAAAACTTTGACAAAGAGACAAAACTAGAACCAAAGACTCATGTGCACAGGCACTTCTTGAAAAGTAGGAAACTAACCTTGAAAATAGGGAAAGAAAGTAGGGGAAAAACATATTTACAAAAATTTATAGAGAGGGATTAACCTCAAAGCAGGGCTTCAAGTGGAATCCATTGACTGAGATTGGCAAGGAAAATCCTTCAAGAGTTGATAGTTGAAAATAATTAGACCCCTTGCACTCTATTATAACAAATGGTCCACCCCAAAAAGAGTCAAACTTTGTACGTCTACCAGGCTTGGCTTTGAACTCATCCCACTTGAGGACTACATCTCCAATTTTGAAACTTCTAACCCTAGCTCTTTTATCAAAACTCTTCTTTGTCTGAATCTGATGGAACTCCATATCTTTCATGGATTTGTCTTTGAGTTCTTCTAACTCCATCAACTGAGCATATCTGATCTGCAAGGGATCTCTTTCTTCAAATAGGGCATACTGAGTAGCCAAGTCCAGAGTTGGTAATTCAGTTGAAATGGACAACTTGACCTCTTTTCCATATAATAGCACATAAGGAGAATTACCAATAATCCTCTTTGGGGTAATTTTGTCTAACCACAAGGTAGAATTTAGTTTGGTATGCCAATCCCTCTGATTATCTTGCAGAGTCTTCTTGATTATCCTAATCAAATTCTTGTTTGTTGATTCTACTAAGCCATTTCCCTGAGGGTAATAGTTTGAACTGGTATTCAGATAAATACCATTCTTGACTGCCCACTCTAAGACTTTGAGGCCTGTGAATGCCAATGCATTATATGAAATGATGGAGTCAGGAGTGCCAAACCTATGAACTATATGCTCATAAAAACTTAAGACAACACTCTCATTGGCTTCTTTTAATGCAATTGCTTCTGTCCATTTGGTGAAGTAATTAGTTGCATTGATTATCCATTTATGGCCTACACTAGATAGAGGGTTGATCATGCTAATGAAGTCTATACCCCACTTCATGAAAGGTTGTTCTATTTTGATTGGCTGTAGGGGCAAGGCTGCAAGCCTTTCTTTTCCTAAAAACATGGCACACTTGATGCATTTCCTCACATACTCATGACTATCCTTTAAGATAGATGGCCAATAGTATCCAGCCCTCATGATTTTAAAAGTAGTAGTCCTAGGAGAAAAGTGACCTCCAGAAGGTCCATCATGAAACTCAAATAGGACATCAGCTATCTTTTCTGAATCTATGCATCTTAAAAGGACACCATTGTGATCCTTTCTAAAAAGGACTTCATTTATCAACACAAAAGGAATAGATTGAATCTATAATATCTTCTTTGTGTTGAATCCAAACCTACAGGACATTGTCCTATCTTCAAATAATTGATCATATTAGGCAACCAACTTGTTGCCTTGGCTTGTTCTTCTGTAGAATGCACCACTAGAGATGCATCTATTTGCTCTGATTTCTTTGAACTTTCATCCTCTACCAAATCCTCACAAAGACCTCTTCCTCTAACCAGCTTGGTAGTTTGAATATCTATGTCATATTCCATCACCTTGGTGATCCAACCAGCTCTTTTCTCATTCAAGTCCTTGGAAAGCAAAAATTCTTTGACACTTGGATGAATAACTTTCAAGTGTACCTTGCTATGGGTCAACAAATATCTGAAAATTTTAAGGCTCTTTACCATAGTGAGTAAATGTTTTTCTACAAAAGAGTATCTCTGTTCATACTCTTCTAAACCTTTGCTAAAGAAAGCAATAGGCTGCTCCAATCCATCTACATTTTTTTGAGTCATCATTGCAAATATAGCATCATGACCTCCATAAGCATAAAGGATAAAATCCTTACTAAAATTTGGGTTTAGGAGAGCAAGGGCTTTTGTTAATGCCTCTTTGATAGCCTGTAAATTAGCTTTTCCTTCTTTAGTCTAGCTTAAAGTTGAACTCTTCTTTAGCATGGCTGTCAAAGTCTTGAGTAAATCTACAATGTTAGGCAAGAACCTCCTAAGAAAATTAATCTTTCCTATAAAAGATTGGAGACCTTTCTTCTGATGTGGTAGGGGTAGCTCTAGGATAGATGCAATTCTCTTAGGATCCACTGTAATTCCTTCTTTAGATACTACATATCCCAAAAATTTTCCTTCATAAATTGCAAACACACATTTCCTGGGATTAAGAGATATCCCAAATTCTCTACACCTTTCAAAGATCTTCCTCAAATGTTTGATGTGATCTGCTGCATGCTTAGAATAGACTGTTATGTCATCCAAGTAGACCAGTACAAACTTGTACATGAGGCTTTTAAAGGCCATCTCCATTGCCTTTTGAAATGTAGCACCTACATTTGACAAACCAGAGGGCATCTTTTGATAAGCCATGGTTCCCCACTTGGTTGTAAATGTAGTCTTGTATTGATCCTCTTCATTCACTAAGATCTGATTGTATCTTGAATAGCCATCCAATAATGAAAATCTCTCAGATCTAGAGACACATTGTAAGATTTGTTCCATAGAGAGTACTGGATGGTGGTCCTTTAGAGAGGCCCTGTTAAGATCCCTAAAGTCAACACATAACCTTAATTCCCCATTCTTCTTCCTGACAGGAACAAGGTTGGAAACCCAACTAGTATGCTTGATAGGGTATATGATACCACTTTCTATTAACTTGAGCACTTCTTTATGCATAAGTGGCTCAAGCTTGGGATTAACAGGCCTTTGCTTTTGCCTCACTAGTTTGGCATTAGGTTCTAACTCAATGGTGTGCTGAGCAAGAGAAGGATCAAAACCTTTGAGGTCTTCATATTTCCATGCAAACACATCACTGAATTCTTTGAATAATTGGGTATAAGCTTGCTTTTCCAATTCAATGTTCACTTTTCTAAATTGTAAGCTTTTACCTGGCTCCAACTCCAATTCAATGCAATGTTCTTGTTGAACTACCAGGCCAACTTTGCTTCTCTTAAATTCATCATCCTTGTTGAAGATAGTCTCTAGGGTAACAAGACCTCTAGGCGTCTTATTAGACTGAAGTTGTATCACTTGATCACCATAGTTTTGTGATAGCCTATCTTGATTATGCTCTGAGAAAACATCTTCTTCAAACAAGAATTACAGAATTTGTTCATCATTGTCAAACACTTGCCAATTGACATAATTATCAGGAATACAGGGTCTGACAATCACTTTGATATGTTGTTGATCTAATTCTTTTGAAATGCTATTTGGAATATCATACTCAGATCCAACAATAGCTAACCTATCTGCATTTTGATTTAGTCTCCTAGGGATAAGAACAATATTGAAAGCACAAAAATCTTCAATTGCATCCCAAACTCTATGTTTGTATGCTTTCAAAGTGTCATTCTTAGTTGCACTTATCCCTCTCACTTGGCTGACAACCAACTCACTGTCACCATAAACTTTTAGGGCCTTAAGCCCTCTTTTTCTAGCCCACTCTAGTCCATTCACAAGGCTTTCATACTCTGTAGTGTTGCTAGTGCAAGAGAAATTGAATCTAAAGGTAGTGTAATACCTTTCTCCCTTTAGGGACACTAGCATAGCACCACCACCAGAACCATGTCTACTTCTAGCTCCATCAAAAAATAGCTCCCAAACCTGATTATTCTGATCCTCTGAATTAGTGTCTTCTTTGAGAAAGCTTGGTTCTATGGCTCCACTTTCTTGTATTAAATAACTTCCCAAACCAAAATCCCAAACATGATTTTCTTGGGCCTCTGAAGCTCTTTCATCTAGAAGAATATCAGGGATACTCTCTATCTTTGTGCTTGCTTCATTGATGGTTTGGAAGTCACTGTCATCAAATATAGGGCAATTTACATTGATGGTATTAGACACATATGGTTCTATATGGTGTGCTACTAATGGTTCTAACTTAATGGTGACCTTGGTCCCATACCTTGTATGAAATAACATGTGAGACCAATCAGAAGATAGATACCCTCCTATCTTGGTTGTAAACTCCCTTGAAAGACATCTAGCAAATAATGCAGGGAGATCTATGATGTATATATCAAGAAGGATGGAAAAATTAGGACTAGCATGAAGGATTAGAATAGTATCCTTGGCCACACCAATAGTATTGACTGAGGATCCATCAAGTTGTGTAACCTTCTTTTGAAAGGGCTCATATTTTAGTCCTAATTGGTCAGCCACCTTCTTGGGCATTACGGTGCTAGTAGCTCCACTATCTACCATACAATTATGCACTAAAGATTTTCCAATAATTAGAGATACATAAAAGGGAGGTGGCTTTGAATTCCTACCTTGTGTGGCATTGGTCTCAGAGTTGCTACTTGGAGCCTCCTTTTCTTGATCAGTGTTGACCAACACTGGCTTTGTAGCTTCTTTTGTAGGTTGAGGAGTTGTTACTTCAATCATGGCCTTCTTCAAAATTTTAGGTTGTCCTGGAAGAGCCAAAGAGTCCCACATGGACATGGTGACATTCACCTTCTTCATTTTATCTACAATATTGAAGGGTGTCACAGTGTGTACCCTTTGTTGTGCTTTCACTATGATGGGCTCCACTTCTTTAGACTATTGGCCTTCTTTTCTTGTGATGGCAGGAGCCTCCTTAGGTGTGATAGGAGTGGCTTTCTATAGTGGTTCTACAGATGTAGTGGCTTTGGCATTGGAATTTTCTCTCTCCATGTCTTGAGCTCTTCTTTTTGCTCTTGTATAGGCAACAAAAGAAACTTCATCATTGACTCCATTGAAGTCTGGTTGCTCCCAATTGAAAAGAGCAGTCTCATTCTCTTGTGATTCTTGTTGAGGCACTGACCCACTAGATGAAGCCTCTGATTGAGCTTGAGAGGCATTCTAAACCATTAGAGATTGGTTCATCCATCCATTTGAACATGTAGCCTGATTATGAGGCTGATTATAAGGAAAGCACCATTCATTATCCATAGCCATATTATTTTAACTAGGAACCATATCCCTCACTGGATTTGTAGAATTTAGAGGTGTAAGATTATATGGTTGGAATGGTCTCTGATTAAAACTTTGTCTTTGTCCTTGATAACCTCCTTGGTATGATGACCTATTTTGTTGATAAGGTTGTTCTTGATTTTGATATTATTGATTAGGACCTTGGCCTTATGGCTGAAATGGTGGTCTGACTCCTTGACCTTGCTTCTTTAGATTTGTGACCTCCTTAGTTAAGGTCTGTAACAAATTTATCATTTCTTGCTTACTGCTCTATTGGCTATTCTTTATCTCTTATAGCTCTTGAGAAAAATTAACTGTTAGCTCTTGACCACTGGTACTAGCTTGAGGTGATAATATGGTGGGGATAGAGGTAAATGGGGGTACTTATGCAGGTGCAATGGGTTGAAGGCTAGGAAAAATGGGCATCGGTGGCCTTCTAGCAATCATGCCTACTTGGATTAAATAATTTTCAGCCCTGACAACTATGTCAAAAGCTTGGGGTAAAGAAGTACCACCCATAGACTAGATCATGATAGAAATTTGACCATTTATACTTTGCAAGTAGTATAGGAAAGCATGGTCAGGTGATGGCCTTACTGATACCGAAATTCTATTCCATGTTTTGAGGAATCTACTATTGTAATCTGTCATTTGTTCTTGAGGGTCTCTTTCAATGGTTGTTAACTGCTCTACCAGAGACAAGTTATTTGATTTATCCTCAAAATGATTACTTAATGCATCCCCTAACTCATCCCATGAAGTAATGGAACCAAAAATTAGAGTTCTAAACCATTCAAGAGCCTTACCTTTTAGAGAGGCTACTAATAATTTTGTGGCCACATCTTCTTGAGTAATGTTGTGTATGCTGCAGATGGTGGTCACATCTCTTATGTGCTCAAAAGCATTTGTTTGCCCTTCACCTGTGAAATTAGGTATAATCTTTAGTTCCACCAAGGGCACATCATGATGTTGAGGAAAGGCTAATGGACTCCCTTGATTGAAAGGTGCAAAGGCAAACTGCCTAGCCATTACAAGAGTTGTGATCTAAAGATTGACAACTATATGAGTTGTATTTGCTGCTGGGTTTGAATCCTCCTCTAGATCTCTGGTTAGAGATCTTCCTCTACTTCTGGAATGAAAGGGAAAAGGTCTCCTTTCTAAAGTATTAGGATGTGTTGATTGAACTCTCCTTGTAGGGGATGTTCTTTGAGTTGACCTGCCTTTGCGACTTCTTTTTGAGGGTAGCTCTGAAAATTTAGTGGGCTTTGAGCTCCTAGTCTCAATCTTTCTCATAAACTTTGAACAAGCTTGGCCTGGACCTTTGAAATCAGTGGAGTCCCCAGATATACTTGATAGAATGACTTCTAAAAGTCTATGTTATGCAATCTTTATATTAGAGATAACATAATCTTCAAACAATAATCTCTTTTGTACTCCCACCGGGTGTGCTAGAATTGTTATACACTAGCACCAAGGTGGGGAATCCTTGAGCTTGAGTCCATAATGATAGACCTTGTGTACTAAATTTCTTTGATCCTTTTGTAGATGAACCAATAGGAACACCTTTAGATTTCAATCTGATCTTTAGTGTCCCATCGAGCATGCCAGAATTGTTATACACTAAGTTTGTGCCTTTGTTTCAAGCTCTCTTAGTCTTGATAACCTAGTATAACATGGGAATCATCTCCAGGTGTGGGACCTATGCTAACTAAGATGAGACCTCCAGGTTCTAGGCTGGTTCCTCTTGGATAATCACCCTAATTTGCTTCTAGACATGAAAAGTAAATCTTTTGAGGGAAATGGATAGAAGGAATGCTTGGAAAGGGAAATGACTAAAAGAAAACTACCTACTAGGTGATGCACTGAAATGAAGGTATGAATTATAGTATAAAAGATGGATTCAATGCACAAAATTAGGTCTAGGAGATCATAACTCACTGAATAGGCTTGCATAAGTATTTCATAGAAGGGTATGCAAATAAAGAGGGTATTTAGGGAAAGAGAGAGATTCTTTCACAAACAATAACACTCTTTAGAGTTAGACAACAATCTATGACCTACAAACAAACATTCACCTCTGCAACTTAGTATAGGAATGAGACAAGATAGTTAAGGGGTTGGAGTATACCCACAAAAGCATTCACATCAAATCATCTGCAATGATACACAAAATTGCAGAAAGAAAGAGGGATCAAGAACCCTAAGATATCACTGAGAAGCATGTAAATACTAAATTCATTAAGAGATAACTCACACAAGAAGGCATAGGGACATGAGAAATGTCACAAAATATCTCCCATATATGAATTATCAATGGGAATTTACAACTGTAGAAAACTAGAGGGCAAGAAGAATGCCACAGATAGATTTCTAAGAAAAGATATATTTTTCTCTTTACAATTGTCCAACTCTTCTTTTACAAAAAGTTCATTCTGAGCTCTAAAGCTCTCAAAAAACATTATATACATCCCCTCTTGCACACAGGCAAGATTCAAAACCTAACTAGGGTTAAAAAATTAAACAATGATATCAAACCTTAAGGTACTGATCACCTATTATGAAAATCTCTGAGAACACCGATGATCAAATCAAATCTTTTCTTTGTGTGTTGATCTTGTACTAAGACCTCCTCCAGACACAACAACCTTGACTTACCAACCCACCTGCAACTCCACTAAGCCATGAAGGCTCCAAATCTGATCATATTTCTCTGGGAGCGATACTGTTTGAATGATGGTGCCAAACTCTTTCTAGCATCTCTTGGCATGAAAATGCAGCACAATACCTTGCAAAGCTAGCCAACAGTCATCTCCATCACCCTCTCAACCATAACCATCCTGAGAAATCAATTCCCAAGCTACCCAACATCGTGCATGGCTGAAAGAATGCAAAACCCTCATAGAGACATTTGAATTTTTGAAATATAATGGCTAGCGACAAACTTTAAAATGTAACCGTCAATGAGAAACCCTTCCTGGTAGATGAATGACTATGATGCACTCAAAAAAATGCCTAAACTTCCCCCTCTGATAGGTCAACTACCACCTGAAAGTTAGCAACCAATGTAACATAAGCAAATCAGCATGTCTGACAGACTTGGACCCACGACCTACAGAAAGAGCATCGGATGGTTGTCACTATACCATGATGTTAAAAGTCAAGCATCTTTGATCCTTGGTATAATGACAACTGCTAGATCAAACCAGACATTAAGCTCTTTAGAAATCCCTTACCCCATAGACCCATTGACAACCACCATGTAGCATACCAACCATCCAATCACAAGCTATAGGACCCACGACAGACTAAGAACACATCAAACAGTTGTCACAAGGTTGCAAGGGCTTGGAAGATCCCTTGTGATCAAGAAACAACTGTAGATCTTTAGTCTACAGACATCCCTATAGATACTCTAACATGGTCCTACCAATAGAGCCCAGTTGTCGTCTGACCGACCAATGAAGAATGAGCACGTAAGAGACCGAGGACCCACCTGACAGAGCCCGGAGATAAAGCAAGATCAATGATTGTCGCATGTGTTAGAAAATTCCTTCAGACCATGTGCCAACCATTAGATCATCATCGACTGACAACCCACTGGGCCGATGCTGACATGGCACCACATCACCAACCCTAACCAATCACAAATGCACAACTCAAACTACGTGGCAGGACCCACTGACAAATGAACTCTATAGGTAGGAAGATCGACGATCATCACAAGATCTCATGGAATCTTTTGAGGCCATGAGATCATGTGACAACCGTCAGATGTAGAATCTTGATTTGGCCACTAAACTGAGACCACCAACCAAAATGGTAACCGCTCGCCAAATTGCTAAGTGTTAAGGAGTTAACCGTCAGGAATCAGATATTTGGCGACTACAAGATTTTAAAACACACATGCAAAATGAAGGGACTTAAGTGGCCAATAAAATAACAAAGAAATATAATAGGCCAAAGGGTTTTCTAACACAACGGCTAGTTTTATGAATATTTTTAAGGACTTTTCACCTAGCCAGGGACCTAGAAACTGTTGCAGAGACCAGGGGGGATAGATAAAGCCATGAAATTTTGTAGAGTGCTTGGAAGGATAAAAATGCAGACCTTGAAATGGGAATTGGCCAAATTTGCATGCATATGAAAATTAGGGTAACAACAGGTACATGAAGAATTCAAGTGCTCAGTCATTGTCAAAAAGATGTTTAACTCAAGATGGCAACTGCTTGATTTTTAGTTGAAGAGACCTTCACATAACCCTCAGTCTTTTGATGTGTTAAGTGAAAGTTTTGAGAACATAAAAGGCTATGCTAAATTCAAATCATGAAAGACGTGCAACCAAACACAATGCAAGACACTAATGAAATGCAATGATAGGACTTAGTCATTGATCCTTTGTCAGTCATTTTCATCATTGAATATTTTAGGTAACACTGGATGTCAATACAATATTCACTAGTTAGGCAACCATAAACATATGAATATTGACTTTTAGTCGAATATGTCAGATTAGATATAAGCACCAAGGCATAAGAGCCAAGATGACCTAAATATCATGTTAGGATTGAGTAATACTGAGAGGGGGAGTGAATCAGTATTGTAGCACTTTATATTACTGATATTCCAAACTCACATCTATATCTAATTACTTTCTTTTTTCTCTTTCACAAAACATTCTTCATTTATATGAATTTTGTCATCCATTCAGCTCTCAAATATAATACAAAACATAACAATTAATAATGAAAACAATAAATACTAAGTCAATGATCTTTTATTAGAAAAGTGTTGGAAATATATAATATTTATCTAACTTAGCTCGTTACCATTGCATCTCCCATTCCCTTAATCATCGTGACTGTTCATATGCCATGTTTCACTATTCCTCTATATTTGCATGTCTTCATATCACTGTAAATTATTGATAACAATACCAAAACACATGCGACCTTAGATGAAGGTCATATACATCCCAAAGTGTCTTCCTCTAAGCTCACAAGCTATCATCTATCATATATTGTCTTTAGTGTCCAAAATAGTTCTATAGTACTCTGTAAATATGATTTCATACTTAGTCATTTTCATGACTATGTCTTCAACACTCATACTTACTTCATGCGATCACCATAACATATGTGTTTCCATAAATGACAACCCTCAAGTGATTCATAGTTCTCTCAAAACATCACTTGCCAACAATCTCTCCCTTTTGCATTGATGGAAACACTTAGCGAAAAATGACTAAGTGTCCAAAACACTAACTGTACTCTTCCTTCTTCTTTTTCTTTTCTATATACATACATATATATATATATATATATATATATATATATATATATATATATATATATATATATATATATATATATATATATATATATATATATATATATATATATATATATATATATATATATATATATATATATATATTCTTTTCCCTTTTTTAATTTACCCTTTTCTTTCCTTTTCATTTTCTTCTTCTCTTCTTCTCCCCCTTTGACATCAATGGAAAAGGTACACAAAAAATTACAAAACTTACAAAAATGTAGGACTTAGTGCTTGCTCACCAATTTCAGAATATCTTTGAAGGAATCTTCCAAGGTCTTCACTTCATCATTCCATGATTTGATCAATAGATCACTAACATGTATTAGGCCATTTAGTGCATAGGATGATGTCTCTGCTACCTTCAATTCAGTTGATATAGAGTTGGTCATTGAATCACCAATCTTCTCCATCTCAAGGAGATGTGCTTCAAGAATTTTGAGCTTAGGAGTGATTAAACTCTTCAACAAAGAAAAGATTTTCATTACCCTCCCTTTATCTATATCCATTGAGATATTCATCTTATCAGTAATCTTTGATGCATATTTGTCCATCTCTAATACAATTTGTGAGGAGGTCTCACAACTGTTCATCATTTTGTCCAAAGTAGCCCTGTCCTTAGCTATTATGTCTTTAATGTTCTTGATGTGTCTGATATGGTTGATGCAATAGCTATACAAATTTCTTCCTTGTTCAACACAATTCTTGGCCTTAGATATAGTTTCTTTCATAATTCAAAAGTCCCATGAAATAGACTAGCATACTTCCTTCAAATTTTTCTCTAAGTATCTTTTCTCTACCTCCTCTTCTTTGATTTTCACCAGAGATTCATAGTGGCTATCAAAGTTGTCTAGTGCCATGTTAAGGTTCTCAGCATCATCTTTTCTTTGAAATACAAGATGTATAGGGATTAATTTATTCACTGTATCTAAAGCCCTAGCAATTACCTTAACCTTCTTGTCACCTTTTTGTTTGGACCTTTCTTTTGCCTTAGCAAATTCCATGAAGGATAAACTCATTAATTCATCCCCATCCAAGTTTTCTATATTAGTGCTCATAGGCTTGTCCATACTTTCCAACAATAAGGTGGTGGAAGTATTAAGTTCTTATTTTATTTTAGTTCTTACCTCTTCTTCTTTACCTGTCCCTATCTCTTCTCTATTTGCTTCCTCTTACTCCTGTCCTGCCTCTCTTTGTCCTTTTTCTTCCTATTTTTCTTCTTTCTATCCTTCCTCTTCTTATATCACCGCACTGTCCATGTTTCCTTGAAATGGATCACTTTCATCAAGTGTTGTGTCAAGAGTCACAGACACACTAGCAACAAAGAAGTCTGGTTGCTTGTCAAATTTTACTTCACTTCCTTCCATGGTGTCCTTAGCTAACTTAGAGCTTTCTCCTATTCCTATAGGTGTGAGCTTGGTAGCCTTAGGAGGTGAAGCCTTCTTAGCAATGTGGCTCATCAATATTTGATCTAGTGCCTTCTGTGTATCCTCAATGACCTCATCATATTTTCTAGCCATTATCTTCACAAGTATAGTTTTAGTTCTCAATAGGGGTTTGAGCTCCTTAGTTATTTTCTCCCTTTCCTATATAGAAACTAGAGGCAACATATCTTCAATGGCTTTATTTCTAATTGCCTCATCTTTAGTTTGTGCAAGTTGTTTCCTGATTTCTAACTTTCCATATAGGTCTTTAGGAATACTACCTTCAATCTCCAATAAATTATTTTTATAAACCAATAAATGTTCAATCACTATGTCTTCTATTACTGAGTGATTATCAAAATCATACCTCTCATAGTATCTTTTTAGAGTATTCAAGTTACCATCTCTTATTATCCTTTTCTACAATATTTTAATGTCCAGTTTCCATAGGTTCTCTGTTTTCTTTTGTTCTACTTTCTCTTCTTTCTTCTCTATTCCCTTATCCTCTTTTATCTTTTCTTCCACTTCAATCTTTTGTTTCTTAGGGATTTTAGGTTTGTTTGATCTAGTAGATCTTCTTAGTGTGTCTTTAGGTACATCTTTTTGTGCTATCTTCTTAGGAGTGATAGATAGATCAATTATATCAGAAGTAGTACTTGTTATGATTTCTACTTCAAGAGGTGGAGGGGCTTCAAGTCTCATGCTTGTCGATCTAGAGGTTCCTTTTTTCATCTAAGTCCTTATTCATTTTAGTTCTTCTTTGGTTATCCCAACCTTTACTGCCATATCATAAACCATATTCTCTATCTTCCTTTTCCTTGTCCCTTTGTCATGTTCTTCTCTGACTTTAGTTGACTTTTCTAGATATGTTCCCCATCTCTCTTTAGATGTGTCAACTTCAAAAGCTAAGACATGTTCTATCCACATTACAAGAACTTCTGAACTGACCTCATATCCCATAGGGTAACACCATTTCTTCCTAGGTTTAACTAATTCAAAGCATACACAATCAGTATCAACCCTGAAACAAATTGTATCCTTATATTTTTCAACTAATTCCTCAGAGATTTTGTATCTTTCTTTCATTTGCCTTTGTAGGATTTTGATCATAGCAAATAACTCTCCATCTACCCATGTAATGTTCTTTCTTTGGTAGAGCTATGATATTTGAATACAAGTGGGTATGTTGTCCTTCCATGCTCTAGGGTGCATTCGAGGAAACTTATGCTCAATGTTAATATACGTATGAATCAAAAGTGAGCCAAATCTGAATGCTTTAGATTTATCCTTCTTAAAAATCTTTACATTCTCCAAAAAAAATTGTGACAAAATCTCGTATAGGTTATATTTGGTGTTCTCTTTCACCATTCTATAGGCCATCATTATGACTCCTACTAAAAATGAACTAGGTCTGATGCTATAGTATAGCTTGTATCCTAGAAGCATTACAACTAGTCTTACATCTTTTTAGAATATATCATTGACAGTCATATCTCGCTTATCCCATTTTGAATGAGTTAGGGTTTCAACTTTCTTCTTTATACTCTTTTCTACCACAGGGATTGCTCCAATGTTTACTAGTGCAGTTATGTCATGAATCAATTGGCTACAAATCTTTGCAGGTTGCTCTCCTATCCAAATAAATTGATCATGCACTCTACTAAGTATTATCTTGAACCATTCTATTTCACTGAATTCATTCAAGAGGTTTAACTTTATGATGGATTGGTCATTTATGTGTTTAAATTCTTCCTTCATTTTACCATTAGACTCAATCATCTCATCTATTTCCCTATATATCTCCTCATCTCCTATAGTTTCCTACTTGCAATGAATGTAAGGCCTAATATCCTCTATGTGTAAGACGTCGTATGGTCTTTGTGAAAATGCTCCTTGACTTAAAGGGATGTCTTTTGAACATATATCTAGGCCTATCCACAACATCATATATCAGAGGTGTATCCATATCTTCTTGTTGAGTAAATGATCTAAATACCTTGAATACGTTGAATTCTGGAACTTTTGCTTCGATTGATCACACATTGTAGCTGCTAAGTGATTGATATGCTTCTTAACTCTACTCTCCTTGGTCTTTTCTTATCAAATGGTGAAGAAGTTAGATTCCTTAAGGTCTTTTATTCATCACCAAGTGAGTAAATTCATTTATCACAGTTAGTTCAACTTCACACACTGTCAAGTCAAACACAAATGTTGCGCTCATAGCATATGAATCTTCAAACATTGTGATCATAGATATAGACTCCATAGTGTCTTTATATAGCATATCTAAGCTCGCATGAGCTCGTTATACATAATTTGGGGCTGGATATAATCTATTGTCTTCATCCAATGCTCCTCCTAAGGCCATGCTGAGCCTTCTGAGTCGATGTAGCAATGTTAACATCATGCAAAGACATAGTAGAATCTACTATCTCTCCCTGAATCAATGCCTTATTGAAACATTTTACCTTCCATATCTTACCATCATCTTCATCTACTAGTTTCCTGAAATGAGTCTTTAATTCATCCATGTATTCACCAAGACTTTTACCACTGTCACCAATATTTTTCTTTATAACCATAGGAGGCGGTCCTCTTCTTTTTTCCATTCCATTATACCTACAAAAATTTTATATATGTCCTAAGTTGTTTCATTTGTAACGTATAGGTAGCCTTATGTCCTGATTAACCTACAATTTGCAAAACCTTGCAGTATGCCCATGGTTATTACATTTATAGCATGTGATCTTGGCTGCTAATTCTTCTCTGATGTAATATTTCCTTTTTCTTAACTAATCAGGCTTCCTGCATTCTTCTTTCTTGTGTCCATATGCATAATAGTTATAACAATAACCAGTAAAGGATTTAAAAGGTCCTTTACCTATACAATGTCTTTTCATGTGTCCAATTTTGTTGCATACATAACACCTACCCCTGAAAGGTTTGATCTGATCTTTAGGTTCTTTAAAAGTGGATCTATCTTCAGTCTTCGCTTCATGTGATTCTTCATGAGATTGAACATTCTCCTTTAATGTATCCAATTCCAGTCATATCTCCTATAGGTTTTTGTCTCTCTCTTTGCTCATCAATTTTATCACTGCTCATATGTGATTTCTCAATGTGTAACTTGGATTGAGTGAGTTCACCTTTAATGATCTTCTTGTACTTCTCTAATTCCAGGAATTTATCTTTGTAGTGATCAAGTTCAATCTGCATTTTTCCTATCTGTATGTTTTCTCCTTTTAAAGTTTCTTCAACTTTGTATCTTGCATCCTTTTCATGTTGGATCTCTTCAATCATCAAAAGATTGATTTGTTCTTTTTCTTGCTTCAACTTCTTTACTTGGTCTAATGTATTATTTTTTGAATCCTCCTTGATCTTTTCCATAAGGTCTTGTTTCTGATTTCTTAAAAGTTCAAGTTGTTCCTTTAGTTTCTTGATAACATATTCTACTCTTCTTAATTTGAATTTCAATTTGCCATTCTCAGCCTTTTTTTGTCTAGGTCATCAAGTGTTGCTTCAAAGTTCTCTTGCAAACTTTCTAAATCCATTCTAATCTCCCTTAAGCTATTAGACTTTCTCTCCAAGGGCCAATAGCTCTGATACCAATTGTTAGGATTGAGCAATGCTGGGGGGGGGGGGGGTGAATCAGTATTACAACACTTTATATTAAACTTAAACTAGTTCCAAATAAATTGAATATGATTCTTGAAATGAAAATAACATAACCAAATAACACATAACTCATAACACCATTATTTGTTTTCAAGGAAACCCTGGCCAAGAGAAAATCCCAATGGGGATGGTACCTATTAATATGAACTAAAGTATAATATCCTTGTTAGGAGACCTAGCCCTATTAGGATCAGAGTATTACATAGTACATTTCCTTATTAGAGGAATATCAACCCTGTTAAAGGTATACAAAACCCTGTTAAAGGTATACTGAGCTTACAACTCTTACAATCAATAATTCATTTACAAAGAGTTCTCAAGAATGAACAATACAAGCATCTACTATTCTTTGATAGTTCCAGTTATAGTTCTCAATATCCTCTATGAATATTTGATCTCACATCTATCATCAATTATTACCGATATTCCAAACTTACATCCATATCTAATTACTTTTTTTTTTTTCTTTCACGAAATATTCTTCATTTATATGAATTCTATCATCCAGTCGACTCTCAAATATAATACAAAACATAAAAATTCATAATGAAAACAATAAATACTAAGTTGAAAATATTGTATTACGAAAGTGTCAGAAATATAAAATCTTTATCTAACTTAGCACATCACCATTCCATCTTCCATTCCCTTAATCATTGCGACTATTCATATGCCCTGTTTCACTGTTCCTCTATCTTCACATGTCTTCATATTACTGTAACTTACTGATAACAATACCCAAAAACATGTGACCTTAACTGAAGGTCATATACATCCCAAATTGTTTTCCTCTAAGGTTGCAAGCTATCATCTATCATATACTCTCTTCAGTGTCCAATATAGTTATGTAGTACTCTATAAATCTGATTCCATTCTTTGTCATTTTCATGATTGTGTCTTCAAAACTCATACATACTCATGCGATCACCATAGCATATGTGTTTTCATAAATGAAAATCCTCAAGAGATTCATAGTGCTCTCAAAACATCACTTGCCAACATATCATGTCCATTTTAACTTAGCAATTTGTATAAGCATCAGAGCATAAACGTCGTGATGACCTGAATATGCCTTGCATACAAAGACACTAAGAAGTTGAGAAGTCATTCTTTTTCCCATGTGAGTTACTTGCAGTGACCCTTTATTTTTCATATCCTTGGGTAATGTCTCATTTCATAGGAGTAAGAAATCACTCAAAATATGAAGTTAGATCCAACTTTCCTAAAGCATCTAGGTATCAAAGGTTGAGGTACACATGGTGATCCAATTGTGATGGAAGAACTTATAGTGGACACCAATTCAATCTAGAGTTTTTAGAGCGATTAGATAGTGGACACCAATTCAATCTAGAGTTTTTAGAGCGATTAGATTGTCACTTACACACATAAAACAAATAAAAGAGGATGCTCATGTCCTTGCTATTTTAGATCCATGAAGGACATCATTAATGAGCTCAATGGATATACTAATGCAAAAATATTATGTGAAACAGTTATCATACAAAAGAGATTTTAGCAAGTATTAAAGATTGGTTTGTTTATAGTGTTGTAGTTTTCTTTTGTTGGTGTCAGTTGTAAAAATTCTTTTCTGGTAGGGAGAAAGAAAAACTGACTCAGATAAAGCATTGAAGGATATTGACTTGGATATAACTTGCCTGATGTATTTGAGGACCATAGGATATGACTAGGATTTCCCCCAAGTTGGAAACATTGATTAGGTTTTGACTCTAGTTGTTTGGTGCATAGACCAACTTTATTGGATTGTGAGATATATACAAACTAAAATAGGATAGAAAACTAGGAAATTACCAAGATTTCTTTGATAGATGGAGTTTTTTTTACAAGTGACACCTATTTGCCAGGTTTTCACCATCTTGGCAGAGATTCAAATTTTTCTACCAAGGTGTCTATTTACCGGGTTTTCACCAAGGCACTTTTTCTTTTTCTTTTTTTTTTTAATACTTTTGCATCTTTTAATGTTTTTTGTATTTTTCCATTTTTTTGATTTTTTTGTGTACCATCAAGGCACCTATTACTAGGTTTTCACTAGGATGATCATTTTTTGAGGACTTTTTCTAATTTTTATGTCTTTTTTAAGGATATTTTCCACATAATAATTGTCTAGGCATAGAATTTCTTCAGATGAAGAATGTTGATTAGTTCTCAGAACTGTCTCCTTCAATCATTGAGAGTTGATAGGATCCTAAGCCAAAAGTAGTATTAACAACAAAGGGACCCAGCCACTTGGGTTCAAACTTCCCCTTGCATTCTCGATGGGATTGATTTTTAGTGTTCTCTCTCAAGACTAGATCACTGACCTGAAATCATCTTTATTTGACTTTCTTGTTGCAGCCTCTAGACATCTATTTCTAATATACTCTGAGATGATCATATGTAGCTTTCATGCGCTCATCTAGTAGTTCAAGTTCTTACAACCTAGATACTTTGTAGTCATTAATGGCTACCAAACCATGCATATTGATTCTGAGTGATGGGATTTCAACCTCTATAGGTAGTACCACTTCAGTCCCATATACTAAAGTGAAGCGAGTATCCCCAATGGGAATTCTTATACTTGTTCTATAAGCCAAGAGACCTAGATTTATCATCAGATGCCAATCTCTCTCAGTTTTATTGACTGTATGGTGCAAGATTTTCAATAAGTTCTTATTGGACACTTCAGCTTGTCCATTTCCATCTAGATAGTAGATAGATGACCAATGTTGAATGATCTTAAATTTAGAACATAATGAATCTAGGTCCTTGTTCTTGAGTTGGCATTCGTTATCAATGATGGAGTGTGGGATACCATACTGGTAGATAATGTAATTTGGGATGAACATAGAAATTTGTTTGTCGATTGCTTGTATCAAAGGAATTGCTTCAACCCATTTTGTAAAGTAATCAATTGTTGTGATTATATGGGTTTGACCATTTGATGAATGTGGGTATATGGCACCTATGAGATCAAATTCCCATTATTGAAAGGTCCATTATGTTGTAAATGGAATCAGATCTCTACTTGGTGCATGAATTAAGTTACCATGGACCTGGCATTTCTTACAGTTCTTGACATATTTCACGGCCTCTTTCTCCATATTTTTCCAATAGTACCCCACCCTAATGAATTTTCAAGCTAATATTAAACCATTGGAATGTGACCCAAAAATACCTTCATGGACTTCCTCTAATGCACATTACGAATCTTCTTGTTCTAAACATCTAAGGAGTGTACCATCTAGATTTCGTTTGTATAGATCATTGCCAATGATGACATATCATGATGTGTTTCAAATAAGGTAACATTTTTCATTTTTTATGATCATCTGGGTTTCTGGGCAATCATAGGTAGGGAATGACAATGCTTCCACCAGGAACTCATAGAGTAGCTCATGTTTGGGTTGCTATAGTAAGGATGACAGTGTAGCCATAACTTTAGCTTCTTTGTTTTCCATTCTTGTTATCTATTCAAACATAGTAGAAATGAAGTATTTCTTGAGATCGTCTACCATCCATTTGTATGGAATCAGCTTCTCATCCTTTGTTTGATACACATCATTAACTTGGTGAATGATCCGTTGAGAGTTTCCATGAATGTGTAATTCTATCACTCTCCATTCTAGTGCCAATTTCATTTCATTTAACAAAGCTTCATATTCTTGTATGTTTTTGGTGCAAGGGAATTTGATTCTCAACACTTTTCGAATGGAGTAACCTTATGGAGTGATAAACATGATACCAGCTCCGGATCCATTTTGTGTAGAGGACCCATCAAAGAATAATTGCCATGTTTCAGAGGATAGATGCATGATAGAAGCATTAGGGAATTCCACCTGCATCAGTTGGTCATCAGACATCAAAGCTTTAGCTAGTTGATCTATGATGACTTATCCTTTGATAGCTTTCCATTCAACATAATCAATGTCGAATTCTCTTAGTAGAATTACCCATTTTTCTAATCTACCCATGAGAGCAGCTTTTCTTAACAAGTATTTTAGTGGATCAATCTTTGATATGAGGTATATGGTGTGAGCCAATATGTAATGTCTCATTCTTTTTGATGCAAAGATCACATCTAGACATTCCTTCTCTATCATAGAATAGTTCTTTTCATAGGCCACTAATGTTCTCCTGATGTAATAGATAGCTCTTTCTCATTTATTCTCATCACGTTGTTCCAATAATGTCCCCAGTGATGTATTTGTTGCGGAGACATACAATATCAATGGCTTTCCCTGAATAGGAGGCATGCGAATTGGTATATTTTCTATATTTCTTGATATGACTGAATTTCTTTTCACATTCCTTCCTCCATTTTTAGGTCATGCCTTTATGTAGTGTTTTAGTGAAAGGTTGTGATATATTAGCTAACTAAGAGATGAAGCATTTGATAGAAGGCACCCTTGTAGAGTATGTATTTGATTGATTTTCTTAGGAGGTTTCATTTCCATGATTTCTTTGACCTTTTTTGGATCTAATTTGATACCTTTCTTTGAAATAATGTACCCTAGGAGCTTTCATAAAGTGACCCCAAAGGCACATTTCTTGGGATTTAGCCTGAGACTAAAATTTTCCATTCTGTCTAGTATTGTACAGTCAGCTAGGTGTTTAGATATTTTCATTGATTTAGCCAATGTGTCATCCACATAGTCCTCCATGTTTTTATGCATCATATCATGAAAGATAGATGTCATGGCTCTTTGATAAGTAGCACTAGCGTTCTTAAGACCAAATGGCATTACGTTCCTATAGAAAGTGTACACACTAAATAGTGCACTTCTCCAAGTCATTACTTCTAAGGAAATCCATGAATTGGAAACCTTGAAAAGCAACCTAGAGCTCCCTAGGCATGGAGTGACAAGATTGTTTGAATATTGCTCTTAGCTAGAGCTATTGAAGCATGCAACCTTGCTAGCAAACCACACAATGGTAGATTCAAAGAGACAAGGGAAAGAATGCCAATATCCTCAAGAATCAACAATGAGAATGCAATGCAATGCAAGATATGCTAAGAATGAAGATGCAAACTAAGCTATGAAAGGAAAGTATTACAAACCCTTGCTAATTAAGCTATGTGAGCTAATCTAAAGCTTAAAGGAAACTAAGCTAAGAATGCAAGAATATGAAGCTATGATGCAAGAAATGAAGGCTAGATGTAAGAATGTCTTCAAAAAGCTCCAAAGTCTCCAAGCAATCCTGCAACATAAAGTTAGTATTCAAAAGATGGATCTAAGAATGAGAAAAGAGCTCTCCTTTTAAAGGAATTGAAAAGGAATGGACCATGGAGATTAAGAGGCAAAAGATTTAATCAAGGGTGGAGCTTGAAAGAGGAGAAATCCATGTGCACAAATATCCTCCAATGAGAAAATAAGAGTTGAATTTTGTGTCCATATGAGACAAAAAGTGCTTTTCTTCTTTTTATAAAATAAGAATAATGCTTTATTTGTGCAACTTAGGATAAGAGGAAAAGTGGGGGATTTTTATTTAATAAAAGGGGAGGAAATTCCTTTTAAATAAATAAAGACTTAGGATAAAATGGTTAGCAAGGAAAATAATCAAGAATGAAAGAGTTAGGACTTGATCAAGGAAATTGATAAAATTGATAAAATGCTGATTTTTGAAAATACTGATTTAGGGATTTGATAAATTGCTGAATGGGGGCCCAAAGTCTAGGCGACCATTTTAGGGTGCATACATTTGTCCCTCTTTGACTAATGTGAGATTGATTTGGGATCACAAGACATTTCAGACATGTGTTCGACAGATGGGAACACATCAGGACAAAGATAAGTCGGCAAAGATAAGCTGAAAGACAAAATCAGCACCTGTATAGCTAGGTGATAATCAAGTCTCAAATAGGAGATAAGAATCTCAAACAAGTTTGATT
Source organism: Chamaecyparis obtusa (assembly GCA_027943335.1). Classification (NCBI taxonomy): domain Eukaryota; kingdom Viridiplantae; phylum Streptophyta; class Pinopsida; order Cupressales; family Cupressaceae; genus Chamaecyparis; species Chamaecyparis obtusa. The sequence goes on along the minus strand of BSBK01003098.1, from coordinate 47,817 downwards.
GATATAGATGAATCAAGGATTGAAGCTGATAAGTACTACCCCCTCGGAATTGAAATTGAAATCAGGTAGAGGAGAAGCAATAAATTGATAAAGTTGATCAAATCACTAGGGACCATAATCAAAGATGAAACATAATAGAGAATAACCATCAAGCAGTGAAGATATGCCCCAGTCAAGACCTTAGAGAGAGATGAATTAAATGAATGAAAGACTAGAAGGGTGAGAGAGATGGAGATGGAGAAGGAAAGGATTCCCCAATGAAGATCGAAGGATCAGGCCTCAAAAGGTCAGCCAACTATGCGGAAGAAGGAGAAAAGTGATTGTGATGATCAAGGGGAACTCAGATTTTAGTTTTGATCTTGAAATGAATAGAAAATGATGTGATATGAAAGACAAGAAGTGAAAGACATGATCAAAAAGAAGTGAAAGGTGAGCGTAGTTGATTGACTAGTTTGTGAAAGACAAACAAAGAGCTCTCTCCATATGCAAAATGCAAAACTAATCTAAAATGAACCTAGAAATACAAGCTATTTTTTAAAGTGGTTGACTTGCAAGGTCACAACACTAATAGACATCTAATAATCATCATCAAGCTTTATTGGTAATGTCATAAGATCATACAATACTCACTAGTATGACTATGGGTATATGAATATGATCTATATCAGATAGGAATGTGGGAATCCCACCTAGGCACCAAAGACATGTAGGTCAAGATGACTAGTGCAGTGAGGTTCCCTAAGTTTGCTATAGCAAGATTATGCTTGCATCGAGACACAAGAAGGTCAAGATGGCTAGAAGTATGCACTTGCAAAAACAATAAAGGATAATACCATGTAGATCCCACTGTCAAGTGGAACAAGCATAAATGCTAATTACAATTAGGATCAACAAAATATACCCACAAGTAGAAAAAGCAATAAAACATGTCCTCATGCCCTCAATCTTCTAGCTATGCATCATCAAGAACTATTAGGGATAGAACACTCATCAAAGAAGTCATCATAGATAGCACACAAAGAAATAAATCAAATTTCAGCAAGTCAAGTGTTTAAGTGCGTGTGTGTAGGTCATAGAGTCAAACTTTGAGTATCGCATCTGCTAGTGAGAAATATTGCATCATTCGAGACTGCGAATAGGATATCTGATAAGTGTTGAGAAACACTTGATGCTAAGGTAGTGTTGAAAAACACAGGTGGGGTTGGTGTTGAAAAACACCGTTGGGGTGATGTCCTAAAGACCAATGCATCCTAGAGACCAAAGCTAACATAGTTATACCCCCTAGACAAAGACAAGGACCAATTCCAAACCAAGGCAACAAGGTCAAGGCATGATGAAGAAAGGCTAAGTGTTAAGGATGCATGCTAAAAGACAAGGGTGCAAAGTCCTCAAGTAGCACCTATTTCCAGGTTTTCACCACTTGGAGATTTTTTGATTTTTTCAATTTTTTTGTATTTTTGCTACCAAGGTGCCTGTTTCTAGGTTTTCACAAAGGCACTTTTTCTATTTTTTAAATTTTTTTTCATTTTTTCATTTTTTGTATTTTTTCAGGACTTTATATGCTTTTTAGGATTTTTTCAGCATCATATATGAATTTTTTTTTGGAATTTTTTCAGGATCAATAAGTACGTACATAGGATGCCCCTAGAAAAAATAGGCATCAAACTCCCAAGAAAGATCACATTGTGTAGTCCCAATTTCTAGCAAGGTGGAGGACAAGAGGGAATAGCAAGCTAGTGGAAGAGATGGAAGACAAGAGAATGAAGGAAATAAATCCTCAAAGGAAAACTCCTCAAGAGTACCCAAGCTAGGGAAAAAAAATGTCATGTAAAGCACATTTGGACAAGCAATGAAAGCCCAGCATAGGATAAGTCACAAAAGCATAATGCAAAAGAAGGAAAGGATGCAGTCCAAAGGAGTAGACATGTCAAGAGGCTTCATAGCATCATCTTTTACTCTTTTTTATTAGATCAAGACCAAATGGGAAAAGGATAGCAAAAGGATAGAATGAATGGAGGAAAATAAATATGAAGGCTAAAACATGAATGAAAGATCATCGTAAGACAACTCACAAGATAGCCAAATGTTTGTGTATAGGTCAACATTGTCAAGATCAAAGAGAGAAGACAAAATGAATGAAATATGTAGAAGAACTACGCATGATGCCTAATTGTTAGGTTTTCATCATAGTACTTATCCAAGGTGCCACAAGGGAGTGGTTTTCACCATAGGAAGAATTTATTTCTCTTTACTTTTGCTACCAAGGTGCCTATTTCCAGGTTTCCACCAAGGCACATTTTCAATTTTTTTTTTCATTTTTCTCATTTTTTTGAATTATTTTCTATTTTGGAAGAAGGCAAGCTTTTTAGATAATGCTCCTTGAAAGGATAAACCATGATATGCCAATCATTCAAAATGATATGCTCAAAGATGTTGATAGGGAAAGGAAGATGGAAGAGAAAAATGGAGGATAAGGTTTTATGTAAAGCGAGTGAGGTTGGAAGATACGAAGAATAAGTAAATGAGGAAAAAGGATAGAAGGTAGAAGGATAATGAATGGAAGGATTGTGAAAGGGTAGATGGAAAGGAGGGCAAGATCAATGTCAATACACACCTTGAAGGCTAGTGAGAGGATGGAGCAAATGTGAATTCAGGAATATGAGAAGGAATATGGTGAATGTTTAGTAGAGGTTGCAGTTCAGGGGCATGGAATGGAAGAATGTTTTTGGAAAAAGATGAGGCAGAAGCCTTTGGAAGATTGAATGTCAACTTCACTTTTTTCTCAACACTAGAATCTTTCAAGAGAGACTTTGGAATCCATATAGCCTTAGGCTTTTCATTTCTTTTTGATGATTTAGAGAGAATATCTTCAATGATTGATTTTGGAACCCATACTTGTCTTGTAGTTTTCTTCTTAGATATCTCTTTTGACTTTTTACCTCCATGTCGATTAGAGGAGACATGGTGATCTTCTTTTTTTGATGGATTCTTGTATTGCTTCTTTTTCTTGTATTGAACATTCAAGTTACTTCCAAAGGACTTGGGACATGTGGAAGAAGAAGGAGGATAAGACTAGTTTAGATGGGTGAGTGGATGAAAAGGATTCAAGGGTATGCATCTATGTTGATCTTGAGGAAAGATAGGAGATGGAGGGATGTAAGGACCCAAGATGGATGATGAATTAGGAGAGTTAGGAGGGGAAAGTGAAGGGACATAAGGGCCCAAGATGGAAGGAAGATGTGAAGCCCTTAGCATTGGTGAGGAGGTCTAAGGATGGACGTGGAAGATACAAAAAGATAATCATGAAGTTCATCAGCATCTATATGACAACCAAGGATATCAGCATCTTTAGAGTGAGCATTAGGATTTACAACAGGATCATGAACATCTTGAATAGGAGCAACTTCTTCGATAGGATTGTTCAAAGCTTGCAAAGACTTAGGAAGAGTAGAAAGTGGAAGCAAACATGGAGTGGTAGAACAAGAAGATGAAAGACTTTGATCTTGACAAGGAGCTTTGGATAGCATAAACGTATCATTTTTCTCTTGATTTTCAATAGGCTCAACATTGGAAGTAGTAGCTTGATCTTGCTTAGGAGAAGACTAAAGATTGTTAGAAATAGGAAATACTGAGAGGGGGGGTGAATCAGTATTTCACAAACTTTTTCTTTTGCCCACTTATGGATATAACAAATTACTTTAGTGCATACAAAGATTATCAAGCTGATTAACAAACATGGCAATAAATAGAAAGAACTCATAACACATGATATGTTCTTGAGGAAACCTTGGCCAAGGGAAAACCCTGATGGGGATGGTACCCACAAAGATCACTAATCAAAAGTATCTTGTTAGGGATATTGGACCCTATTAGGAGTCAATTTACAATATATAGTAGATCTATCCTGGTTAAAGGACTTTAAGCCTGGTTAGAAGCCTTAACCCTGTTAGGAGTTAGATTACAAAACCTGATCACCAGCTGAGCTCACTACCAAAATAGGTAATACAAAATGTTTCTAACTGTAATATGGTACTACTTACAACTTCACATCAATAGCCTTTGCTACTATCACAATATACAACTATTGCAAGTTATCTTTTCTTCCTTTTTACATATCACACTTGTATATTTCATTACATTTCAAGTATGCCTAATATATGAGTTATTAAAGCTAATAAATTTACATGGTCAGCTTCCAAAATATTTATCCAAGAGTAAACATCTAGGATGTCATCCCTTCATAATGTTAAGTCATTATTTTGACAAGCAAAAATAATCCCTTAACTCTTTCGCTAATATTGTCTCCAAAACTGTTCTGTCTGCAAAAACTATCTTCGGTAAAATTTGAATAACTTTGTCCGTACTATTCCAAACTTTATGTGCACTAAGATGGGGTATCCTCATACTCTATAGAAGCTTTAGTTAACTGCACAAACAAAAATATTGCTCCAGTGGATGTCGCCAACTAAATCTTCATCGGGTGCTTTGTCAGGATCACTATATCCATACTTAGACAATTTCTTCCTTCAACTTTCCATACTTGCATTCCAGATTCTGCGCTCTCAATAGAGATCATATGTTGCCATAATGACAACATCTATGCATCCAAATTAGCCAAATTTCCAACAATCTCCCCCTTTGTCATTGGTGGCAACATATGGGAAAATTGGCTAAGTGTGCAAACAAAACTTCAAAAACACTTATACAAAATTGTGGCCAAAAGTTAAAAAATATGTATACAATATCATACTTCATAGAATAGCTCCCCCTATGAGTATCCTTCCTGAACATATATTCAATTTTCTGCTATCTCTCCCCCTTTGACAATAATGACAAAGATAGGGTGTAAAAAAATTTCAAAAACTTTATACCTTATTATCAGTTATTGCAAAGCCGGTAGGCTTGCAACACAATCACCAAACTCTAACTTCCAAGATTCAAAATCTTTCTCCCATATCTTCCTGATGGATTCAACAACATTGAGTAGAGTACTCAATCTGTATGCTTTTGTCTGACAAGCTTGCAGGGAATTGAAGCTAAACTTCTAAAATGATGTCTTTTCTGAAAGACACTACTCAATTTGATCTTCAACAATTGATATCTTGATTGAGACATGCTCTCTCAAGATGTTAACCCTAATCATCTTTCTGTTCTTCTCCTCTACTAACATTCTGATTTCATCTTTCAATTTCCTTATGTTCTTCTCTACAGAACTTATCTTGACATTAGGGCTTGTCAAGGTGTTTGTCTCAGCTGTAATAGCATCTAACTTCTCTCTGATCTTCTTATCCTCTTCAACTGTTAGGATTTCTGATTTAGTGCATTGTATATACAAATTCTTTCCTGTCTCAAAATGTCTCCTCAAATTCTTTATGCATACATCTAAACTACCAATATCATTTCAAATATTTACACTTAAAGTTTGTTGCATTTATGCTTCAAAGTCTTCTTGAACTTTTATTCTAGCAATATCCTTCAAGTTAGAAAATTTAGAGTCAAAAGAATTCATTACCAGTTTAGCTTTCTCAAGTGGATCTGATTCAGATACCTTAGTGCTGATCACACTCTCAAGTTTCTCTGTCAAAACTCTAACTTTGCCTTCAAGGTCTTTCACCTTCTTATTCTTTCCAATAATTTTATTTAGAGATGTGATGAACTCAAGCTGATCATCATCTTCAACTTCTTTTCCAAGGTCTTCAAACATTGAACCAATATGCCTCTTCTTACTGTCAGGTGCACTAATGTCTTCAACTGGTATAGAAGGTGCACTAGAGGTAGTGGCCTCTGTCAAAATTTGTTTGCCTTTAACTGACTGCTCTGCTAGAACTGATTCTGATACAGTTGGTGCTTCCTTTGCCTCTGTATTCTTCTTTGATTCTGTGAACTTTTCTTGCTCCCCCAAAGCCAAATTGTCAACAATGTTTCCTAGATCATGAAATACTGCATCATCTGATTCTAGAGTCACTTTGGTGCCTTCAATATCCATTGATTCTTTTCCAATATTGATATGTGAAGAAGATGGAACTTATTCAATACCAACTTCCTCTGCATGTGGTTCCTCTGATTGCTTCTGCTGAGGGTCTAATTCAACATGCTTTTCTACAAATATATCTGCAAGAACTTGCATTACTGCTTGCTCTATCTCTTTCTGTGCTTCCTCCTTTTTGCCTCCCATTATAAGGATTGTTCTTCTCTTAGTTCTCAATAAAGTTCCAAGAGACTTCAAGAATCTCTTCAAATGATCTTCATCCTTAACTTCGCAGAACTATCTGATTACATGTTCTATCATCTTTATGTCCTCTTCTTGTGCTCTCTATTTTCTATTCACAAGTCTGTTATACAAATCTTCTGGGATCTTACCATGAATAGTGCTAAGTTTCTTATTTGCCACAATCATGTGTGTAACCATTGCATTTTCAAAGTTCAATTTGTCAAATGATCCATATAGATCATAGAATTTATTCAACTTAGTGAAGTCTCCATGCTTCAATATATCTTCATTAACTCTTTCAATTCTTGGTTTCCAAGTTTTCTTCTGGATTGAAACTACATCATCATATTTAATTACTGCTACATTTCTAGGTATAGGTGGTACAACCACTTTCTATCTCTTACCGGGTCCTGTTGCACTCACTTTTACTCTTTTGCTAGGAATAGGAGAAAAACATTTATCTCCTTCATCTTTTTCAGGTACTTCAACTTTTACCTTTACTGCAATAGGATCAACAGGATTTGCACTTGATGTCTCAGGTGAAATTACAAGATTTTCACTTTGCTTCAAGGCTTCTGCAGTCTTCTTAGATATGTCAAACTCATGACTTGACATACCAGATTCTTTCAATATTTTCTTCATAGTAGATTCAACTCTCTTACTAGATTTCTTCTTTTCTCTCAAACTTATTGCAGAGTTGAAATTCTCTTCATAGGTTCCAAACCTATTTGCATGACCATCCAACTCACACTTTAACAATCTATTCACATATCCTACTATTTCTGCTTTAGATATTTCATAGCCAAGAGGGTCTATGAATTCCATTCTAGGCTCAACTGCTTCAATGTAGGTGAAATTAGTGTCAACCATAAAACAAATGTCATCTCTATGCTTTTCAACTAAGGATTGAGGAATCCTTGATTTGTTCTTAACAATATTCTGAAAAGTCTTCAATACAAGCTTCACACTGTCATTAACTTTATTGAAAAGATGCTTCATGTAGACTGAGTTTATTCTTTCCATTGTGTTCACATTGTCACTCCAATCAACTATGTAAGGAAATCTTCTCAAAATATGGAAAAACATATAGGTTATCAGAGATGAAAACCTAAACTGTGTGTACTTAGCCTTCTTAATCTTTTCTAAGTTCTCAAATAATTGAATTTTCAAAATTTCACATAGGTCTACTGGTTTCTTCTTAATACACATAAGATAAGCTACATGAATCATTCATGCAGCCATGTCATCTTCCCTTGAACTACCACAAAATTTAGTTGTTAGGATCTTGCAAAGGTACCTAACATCATCTTGCTTAATCTTACTTATCACAATTCCTCTACCATTATAACTAGATCCACTGTTATCTAAAATAATCTTTCTCATGCTCTTTTCATTCAGTGGAATCTCTCCAACTTTTGATAATCCAGTAACTTCATGAATTAGGTCGGCAGTTATATCAATAACTCTATCCTCCATCCAGAATTTCCCATTGTGGATTCTACTTAAAATGATCTTGGTGCATTCCTCATCATTGAATTCATACTTCATGGAATATTTGATAATTTCATTATTCTCTAGGTGCCCATAAGCTGGTTTAACTGACATGTCTTGATTTAACAATTTCCTGTAATCATCACTAAAATCTGCATCTCCCAAAGTTTCAAACTTGCAACCTAAATATCCTTTAACATTCTCAATGTGCAATACTCTGTCTGGTACGGATGATAATGCTAGACTATCATCAATTTCAGTTGGTTCTACTGGTTCTTTCTTAATCTTTGGTCTATTCTTATCCTTAACATTATTAACCATACAAATATACATCTTATCAACTGATTAAAGATCAAAAAATACCTCAACTTTGCAAATCTAGGGTTTCGGTATGATCGTCACTGCAAATTGCTTCCAAACTTCTTCAAATCATCCTCAACTCACTTTTCTTCTTTCAAATCACTTTTCAATCACTTTTTAATCATAAAAAATTCAATTTCAACCTTATAACACTTCACATTAACTCGATCTGACATCGCATTCATTCATTTTGCCGCTAAAACCTCAAAAAGCTGATTCTGCAAAATTGCAACCATAAAAATTTCTGTGACCTCGCAAAACACAATATTTTCTTTTGCACACTTAACCATAGCATTAGTACAACATAATAAACCTATATCTAACTGCGCAAAACTTAACTCATTCAAATTCCTAACTACACTAATCCTAAGTCCTAAACTACATAAACTTACATAATTTAAGTACTTAAAGAAGGGTCAGGTAAAGATTCATCCTTACCATTGGTTACATTACCTTCCTGACTACTTTCAATGCTAACTGTACCTCCTTGATTTGTGCCTTTGTCAAATTTTACTTCATCTTTATTACTACAGCAACCTTTCTCTTTGTTTCCTATATTTTCATTCCTTCTTGCATTGTTCCTAGGGTTAGGGTTATGATGATAACCTCCATTGTTCATTCTACAAAATCTTGCTGAGTGTCCAAACTTGTTGCATATCTGACAAATGATTCCATTGTTTCCAAATCTCTATCCTTGCTGGTTAATTTATGACCTGCAATTTCTAGCAATATGTCCTACTTTGTTGCATCTAAAACATACTACCACTTTTCTTTGATTCATTTCTTCAATAGATTTCTTATCTGCATTGTTAGTATTCCCAATCATTCTATCATAATTATTCAAAATTACTTTAGGCCTTCTACATTCATTAGCTCTATGTCCAAAACTATGACAATTATAACAATGTCCATTAAAAGGTTTAAATTGCTTACCTGTGCAATCTCGCTTCATGTGCCCAATAGTATTACAAGCAAAACATCTACCTTTGAATTCTCTTTGCATACCTTTAGATGATTCTTCCTGTTTTGATTCTTCTTTCTCTCTAGGTGGTTCTTCTTTAGGTGGATCTTCCAATGTGTTCTCATCTAGCTTTATTTCCTCCACAGTTTCAGATGTCTTCAGATCTGGCTTCTTACTTTCATGGTTTGTTCTAAACATACTATATCCAAATCCAATCCTATTAAAGAATGGTTCTTCAAAAGAAATTTGTTTTTCAGTCTTATCAGTTTTTGAATATAGCCTTTCAAGTTGTTGTTTAGATTGAGTTAATTCACCTTTCACAATTTTATTATACTTCTCAAGTTCCACATACTGCACTTTTACTTTTTCAGATTTGGATGTTTCCTTTTCAAGTCTTGACCTCAGATCTTCATTCTCAATTTTCAATTTTTCATTATTAGATCTCAAATTTCCATCTTTCATACTAAGCTTCAGATTTACTATCTTCAACTCATGCTTAAGGATCTCATTTTCTTTTTCTAATTCATCACAATCTTCAACAAGCATATCAGATTTCTTTTCAGATTTTAGATCTTCAATCTTACCTTTTAATTTGTCAATAGAATTCTTTGCATCTTCATATTTTCTTCTTAAGGAGTTTCTTTCATCAGTAAGCATATCAATATGTTCAAGAGCTTCTTCAAGATTCTTTTGAAGTTGATCCATATCCATAGAGATCTTACTCAAGCTGCTAAGCTTTCCTTGAATGTTCCTTCTCTGAGTAACTGTGCTCTAATACCAATTGTTAGAAATAGGAAATACTGAGAGGGGGGGTGAATTAGTATTTCATAAACTTTTTCTTTTGCCCACTTATGGATATAACAGATTACTTTAGTGCATACAAAGATTATCAAGCTGATTAACAAACATAGCAGTAAATAGAAAGAACTCATAACACATGATATGTTCTCGAGGAAACCTTCGCCAAGGGAAAACCCCGGTGGGGATGGTACCCATAAAGATCACTAATCAAAAGTATCTTGTTAGGGATATTGGACCCTGTTAGGATTCAATTTACAATATATAGTAGATCTATCCTGGTTAAAGGACTTTAGGCCTTGTTAGAAGCCTTAACCCTGTTAGGAGTTAGATTACAAAACTTGATCACCAGCTGAGCTCACTTCCCAAACAGGTAATACAAAATGTTTCTGACTATAATATGGTACTACTTACAACTTCACATCAATATCCTTTTCTGCTATCACAATATACAACTATCGCAAGTTATCTTTTCTTCCTTTTTACATATCACACTTGTATATTTCATTACATTTCAAGTATGCCTAATATATGAGTTATTAAAGCTAATAACTTTACATGGTCAGCTTCCAAAATCTTTATCCAAGAGTAAACATCTAGGATGTCATCCCTTCATAATGTTAAGTCATTATTTTGACAAGCAAAAATAATCCCTTAACTCTTTCACTAATATTGTCTCCAAAACTGTTCTGTCTGCAAAAATTGTCTTCGGTAAACTTTGAATAACTTTGTCCGTACTACTCCAAACTTTATGCACACTAAGATGGGGTATCCTCATACTCTATAGAAGCTTTAGTTAACTATGCAAACAAAAATATTTCTCTAGTGGATGTCACTAACTAAATCTTCATCGGGTGCTCTGTCAGGATCACTGTATCCATACTTAGACAATTTCTTCCTTCAACTTGCCATACTTGCATTCTAGATTCTGTGCTCTCAATAGAGATCATATGTTTCCATAATGACAACATCTATGCATCCACATTAGCCAAATTGCCAACAAAGATATGGTGGAATGGATGAGAAAGGGTGTAGAGGATCAAAAGAACCATGAAATGGATGAGAGACATCATGAAAAGGATTTGATGACATGGAGGGTTCTTGATCTTGACCTTTCTTTATGTTCTTTTCTTTATCATTTTTAGAGTCCTCTTGACATGGGGCCACTTCTAAGGACAAGGAATCATGTTGGAATTGTATGGAAGACTTTGGAAGAGATGGTGAAGGACCAGCTGAAGTAGGCATTATAGTGTATAAAGGCTTAGGCTCCTTAGGTTTAATGTTATTAAAAGTATTTTCAGCCAAGTGAAGGTTAGCTTGAGTTTCTTTAAGAGGTATCCCTCGAGGATAACTATGGGGAATTTCATGAAAAGTATTAGGACTTTCATTGGATGAAGGATTTGTGAAAGATTTGGAAGACTTGGAAGCTTTAGGAAATGTATGGGTATTGGAGGAAGTAGGGGATGGAAGGGAACCATCACAAGACAAAGGTCCATTAGTAACATAATCTTGCTCAAGAGTTTCATCTTTATTTTCAGCATGAGAGTTCTTAGAGTAATGATCCTTATAATATTGACATTTGAAATTGGCGCAGTGCATTTTATAGTCCTCAGTAGTAGTAGATGTATCATAATCAAGCTATTGTTCACAGAACTCATCAAAGTCTTTTTCAAAATCAGAGTCATATGGATCACCATCGCGATCTACCGAATAGGACAACCCTTTAGAAAGAACAAGCACATGATGAGGAGGACTCTTAGGAATAGAGGTGTCATAAAAAATGGGCATGTCACTCTTCATAGAAGAGGTATCATAAGGACTACCATATTTCTCATAGTGAGGAGTAAGACTCTTGGGAGAAGTAGAGGAGGTTTGAGATTGTGAAGAAGAGGAAAATGAAGACCTAGTGGAGGAAGTAGACTTGGATAATGAGGAATTTGAATAATGTCTAGAAGAGTCATGATAAGACTTGGAATGTGAAGAAGAATGAGAAGTTGAAGAAGATGAAGAATGTTTGGAAGAAGGAGGTCATGATATGATCATGTCTATGATCCTAGCAAAGGCATCTGATTCAATCATCTTGTCTTTTATTTTTGCTTTAAGTTTGTCACCCATGAGATATCTAGAAGGACTATTGGAAGAATAATACTCTTTGAATTGAGCAATGAGTTCAAGATCATCTATTCTCAAGAGAGGTTCCATAATAAGATAGTTGAAATTCATGGTTCTAGAAGAGGAGGAATCAAGCATGGAAGTGAAAGAATTGATGAATAGAAGAAGGTAGACTAGAAAATAAGAGGAAAAGCATAAAAAAGACATGAAGAATTTAGGAAGAAGAGGAATAAGACATGAAGGAAGAAGAGAAATGATGAAAATGGAAGACTAGGAAGACATGGAAGAAGCAGAAGAAAGAAGAGTAAGAGTCATTTTTTGCAATTTGATACCATTGAAATTCATTTGGATATTGAGCAACATGTCATAGCACCTAAGATCTAAGATTTGGACTGACCAAGGAAGACTGGAAGTGACACAAATCAATAAAACAACAACCAACAATGAGACAACAAAATAACTCTGTGTGATAGTTTCCAGGCAAGCAATGCGACTCTTAACCAGTGAACGTGAAAAACTCAATTTTGAAAGCAATTGGTCAATGTTTCAGTTTGGCAAGTTTGACTTCACAGTTCAGAATATAGTAATAGTAGATAATAGATAGGTTTTCAAATAGTAGGTGATCAAACATATCATAGAACACTTGTGCAAGAGAAAAAGAAACCTTGCCAAGACAAGCAATTATGATATCAAAGCGAAAAATCCTATGAATGCTACCATGATGTTTGATGTTTGAGAATGTTTACATAGGTAGATCACAATGAGAACACTTCAAGCACTTACTAGCCTAGAAGGAAAAAGGCTCAATACTTAACAACTTGGCCCACACTTGATGTCCCATCGCCTCACACAAAGTGGTTGCCCATAATAGATATTGTCTTTGTCGTGGAAGTGTCAATGACACAACCAAAGGAACATAGATGGTGAGTAATCTTGGGGTGATCCAGGTTAGTCCACTAGGATCAATCCTTACACCAAGATGTTAAGCGAAAAAAATGGGGTAGCTTCTACCTATGGTTCTTAATAAGGGCTTCCGTTCGTAGCACCCCTCTTGCTCCCTAAAGGGACTCCTTACCTTGCAACAAGTAATGGACCTCGTGGCCTCAAGAGTACCTTAAGCATTCTTGCTTGACATTTTCCTCATGGTCGTAATCCCACAAGCTACTCACATCAAGTGAAGACAAGTGCTACATCTACCAAGGTTTTGTGTCCTTGATAGCCTTGAGTTTATAGTGGGTCGGAATAGCCAGCGAAAGGCTTGTCCCCACTTGGGTCATTCCTCTTGATTGATCAAGAGCAGACCCACTAACAGATTCTAATCTACACAAAGAATGGATCAACTTGTGAGGTTCAAGGTTTTTGTTTCACCACAAGGGTGAAGAGCATACTCCCCTATCTCAAAGTTTCTCCCAAACACACCAAGCAAAGGTTCAATTACCCTCTTTCTTTCAAAATCTAAAAGTGGGTCAAGATTTCTGGTTCACCACAAGGGTGAAGAGCATACTCTCCTACTACCAAAAGATTCCTACAACAAGATCTTAAGTACCTAATAAATGAAACAACTCGTATATGCCGCACTTAAAAGGAAAGTAAATAAACAAGCACTTGTTTGTTTTTAGGCATTGGGCAGCCCTGCAAAACACAATTAGTAGCCCTTTTTCCTTTGAAGCTTTGACATGCATTCTTTTCAAGAAAATAAGAAAGAAATGAGAGCACCTACAAGCACAACTTGTTAGTCCCACAATGAGTTAGCACATAAAAAACCAATAATAATATGCAAATAAGCCTCTATTTTATAACAACAAATTAGAAATTTGAAAGTAACACAAACAGTAAGTTAGAATATAGAATTTAATAATCTGATAGCAAAATTAAACAGAAAATACCAGGCGGCATTTAACAGCTAATATGCGTCATTTAAAAGATGGCAGGCGTGATCAAAATACTCATAGCCATAATCAGATTGTTCATAGCTGTGATCAAAATGTGCACAGACGTGAACAAAATGTTTAGAGGTGTGAACAAAATGTGCACAGGCGTGAGCAGAATGTGCATAGGCGTGAACAAAATGTGCATAGGTGTGAACAAAATGTGCATAGGCGTGAACCAAATGTGCATAGGCATGAACAAAACATGCATAGGCGTGAACCAAATGTGCATAGGCGTGAACCAAATGTGCATAGGCATGAAAAACATGTGCATAGACATCATCAGATTTCTTGTAAGTGGTGTCAAAATGCTCGTAGGTGGTGTCAGATTTCTCGTAAGTGGCGTTTCTCCTATTTGCACAAAATTTACAAAAAAGTGACGCTGAAAATATACAAAACTTGATAAAAATGAAGAGAATGAGGCTCAAAGCCCCATGGTGGGCACCAAAAATGTAAACACTAAATAGTGCACTTCTCTAAGTCATTACTTCCAAGGAAATCCATGAATGGGAAACCTTGAAAAGTGACCTAGAGCTCCCTAGGCACGAAGTCACAAGATGTTTGAATATTGCTCTTAGCTAGAGCTATTGAAGCATGCAACCTTGCTAGTAAACCACACAATGGGAGATTCAAAGAGACAACGGCAAGAATGCCAATATCCTCAAAAATCAACAATGAGAATGCAATGCAATGCAAGCTATGCTAAGAATGAAGATGCAAACTAAGCTATGAAAGGAAAGTAATACAAACCCTTGCTAATTAAGTTACGTGAGCTAATCTAAAACATAAAGGAAACTATGCTAAGAATGAAAGAATATGAAGCTATGATGCAAGAAATGAAGGCTAGATGCAAGAATGTCTTCAAAAAGCTCCAAAGTCTCCAACCAATCCTGCAGCATAAAGTTAGTATTCAAAAGATGGATCTAAGAATGAGAAAAGAGCTCTCCTTTTAAAGGAATTGAAAAGGAATGGACCAAGGAGATTAAGAGGCAAAAGATTTAATCAAGGGTGGAGCTTGAAAGAGGAGCAATCCATGTGCACAAATATCCTCCAATGAGAAAATAAGAGTTGACTTTTGTGTCCATATGAGACAAAAAGTGTTTTTCTTCTTTTTATAAAATAAGAATAATGCTTTATTTGTGCAACTTAGGATAAGAGGAAGAGTGGGGGATTTTTATTTAATAAAAGGGGAGGAAATTAATTTTAAATAAATAAAGACTTTAGGATAAAATGGTTAACCCAAGGAAAATAATTGGAAATGATAAAATAGGATTTGATCAAGGAAATTGATATAATTGATATAATTGATAAAATGCTGATTTTTTAAAATCTTGATTCAAGGATTTGATAAATTGTTGAATGGGGGCCCAAAGTCTAGGTGACCATTTTAGGGTGCATACAGAAAGTACCCCATGCACAGGTGAAAGTTATCTTCTCTTGATCTTCTAGAGCTATCTTTATTTGGTTGTATCCAGAAAAGACATCCATTAAAGAGTACATTTCAAATCTCGCAATCATATCCACTATCATATCGATGTTTGGTAGTGGAAAGTCATCCTTTGGGAATGATTTGTTTACATCTCTAAAATCTATGCATACTCATATAGACTTATCTAGTTTTGACACTAGAACAATGTTTGATATCCATTCAGCATAGTCTATTACTCAGATAAATCCTGCCTTGAGTAATTTTTCTACTTCAGCTTTGACAAGAAGAGCGACATGAGGATGCATTTTCCAAAACTTCTGTTTGATTGGTTTAACTCCCAAAGCAATAGAAATATGATGCATAATCAGATTAGGATTTAACCTTGACATGTTTCAATATTTGCAAGAAAATATTATATTTTTCTCTATTACGAATTTGGTGAATGCATGTTTCTCCTCTTCTGTTAGGGATTGTGCAACATGAATCAATTGAGGTTACTCTGTTGTACCTATATTGATAGACTAAGTTAAAACTATCAAAATTAATGATCTATCCTATAAATGACTCAGAAGGACATCAAATATCTCATCCTTGGGCACCTAAAAGAGGTTTTCACCCTCGGATACGTCATTTGTTTTTACTATTTTTGGCTTTGAGACTGCCACATAGTGGTTTTCACCCTTAGAGCTCTTTTTCTTTTTCTTTTTCTTCTTTTGACTGAGACATTTGATATCTGACTCTGTCATGCTGATGCTAGGCTCATTGATGGAAGTTGTCATAGGTTCAACCACTTTTAGGTAACACACTAAATCTTAGTACGTTAAAAAACTATGGATATCTTGGCTTGGGTCGCTGGATGTTTGGTCAATAAGCTCAAGATGTTTGATGGTAAGGGGAGGGAAGGACTGTTTGATAGTGTTAATACACACAGTGTTATCATCATTGGTTCTGATCGGACTCTCGACTTAGAAGGTGATATTATTACTCAAGATATTTAGTTCGTTAAGAATCTCAACATCATCATTGGATCCTGCATTAGTAATAAGTGATTCGGTTTCATGAGGTCTGTCATGTAGTTCTAGACTCACATTGGTTGTAGGTGCATATTGGTGAATAACATATATGTGTTTGTCTATTATGAGCTCCTCTTCTTCTGGTTCTGGAATGACTCCCCATTCATAGTCATTAGATTCCTCATCAGGATCTTTGGGAAAGTTAAGAACATGTGCGAAATCAGGACGAATCCCCCAAGCAGGGTTGCCTTCAGAGTCTGAACAGAACTCATTCATGAGAATCTATCTCAAAATCACTAGAGTGTCCCTATTAATAATTTCTAGCTTTAGTCAAATAAACACTATGAGTCAATACTAGTGAAGATATATCTATAGACACACACACACACACACACACACAGATATATATATATATATATATATATATATATATATATATATATATATATATATATATATATATATATATATATATATATATATATGTATGTATGTATGTATGTATGTATGTATGTATGTATGTATGTATATGTGTATATATACATATATATATGTATGGTACATCTAGATGTATATAAATACTTAAATATATATACATATATATAAATATTATTATTATGTAAATGTTAGAGAAATTAATATAATACTCAAGAGATATTATATATATATATATATGTGTGTGTGTGTGTGTATAATCATAATTTTCATTATATTAATTACATAATAATGAATAGACAAGTCCCATGAAGGGACATGTCTCTTCTTGGCTCTTTCTCAATATAAATGCAAGAGATTGTTGCATTTGGAAAACACATACAATGAGATAGTGATATTACATTTGTAATGGTCCTAAAACCTTAACATGGTATCAAAGCCAAGTTGCAAATGTAAGAGAGTAGTTTTTTGATGGTGAATGTGTGTCTGTCTCAAAAAATATAGTCTCAGTATGAAGACCATATATCACAAATACACCGTTGGATTTCACTAGATTTTAGATATGTTGGGGATAAATTTTTTTATAAAAATCTCACTGGAGCGATTGGAGATAAAATGCCAAGTTCAAAAATTATGACCGACTGTGTGTAGGTCTATGCAAATTTATGAATAGAGAATTTTTTGATGAAAAGCTACAAACACTTTTTATAGTGCAAATAAGAAAAGGATTATTACATTAATCAAGAAATAAGTATTCCATGTTGATTAATGTTCATAAAATTTTTATGTAGTTATTAATTTATACTATAACATTGGGATAGAAAATCTTTTATGCTTTTATCATTGATATTTCTTTGGGATAATTTAGTTTTATGAAGTATTTGTAATCTCTATCTGAAATACTTTCAGGACAAATCAAGAGACATATGTGATTGAATTAAAGAGAGAACGAGCTTGATGCTTGCAGTCATGGGATTGAGTTGATGGCTGAAACATTTCTTCAAAGAAAGAAAATATCCTTTAGAGGGACAAACCTATAGAAGCAACCTTGGACGAGAAGGTCAGAAGGTTGATATCACATTCAGAAGAAGTCTGACAAACCATCAGAGGAAACCTTGGATGAGAAGGTTAAATTTTTATGTTAGTACTCAAAGTTTTAGAGGGAGTCACTACAACATCTAGAGGATCTTCCTTATTTGATTTTTAAGGATCTTGGCCATATTGATTCAGAGGGAGTAAACCATATCGAGATGGTTTCCCTAGTGACCAGGAAACTATAAAAGGAAAAAGAATTGTGATTCAAATGATGTAGTTCCATGTATGTGAGATAGAAGTATTTTATCTAGATATCTAGGTCATGATATTCCTAGATATATGTTTGGACATTCAAGAAAAGAGCTTAATACAGACTAAAGAACAAAGACACGACTTGCTCACAGAAGGTTGATATTAGAATCAGGGGGAGTATGATAGTTCATCTAAAAAGAACCTTGGACAAGGAGGTGAGGAGGTTGTCACAAGATCTTAAAGGAAGCATCTATAGGACTATGATCATGAGATTGAGTCTCATGTGTGCTAGCTGAAATGCCTTTATACTAGCTCTACATAAGTTGGGGTTCACCTAGATTGATGCAAACTATATAAGAGATATAGTGCATATGTATGTTATTCAAGGTACATTATCACTATAGAGCATATGGCTGATATTCTCATCAAGTTTCTTTCTAGAGGAAAATTTGTGTACCTTTGAGATAAACTTGGTATGTTGGAGAATGAAGCCTTAGATGAAAAGAAGTTTCAATATTTTTGATCTATTATCTTGTATGTTATTGCATTCTTCTCTTTGAGAGAGAATTCTAAGGTGAAATCCCTTGTTTCCACCCTTTGGGAGGAGCCATCATGGAGCCACCCTCTGATATGAGTCAAGGTGGATTTCATGTGTGTGACTCCAGGAATTATGGGCCCTCCTATGAACATTGGAGAAAGGTGATGACTTTTTGACAATGAACACCTGTATTTGATTGATGATGTGAGGTGATGGATTTGAAACATCTCCATCATGATGGATATCATGTGACTTGATATCTATGGACATGTCATGATGGTTAGGATCTCTTAGACATCATGGTAGATATCATAAGAATGATATCATTAAATAAACCATAGATGATTTAGAGATCTTCATGGTGGATATTAGATGACGTAATATCTGTAGACATGCCATAATCAGTCTATATGGTAAGTATCACATATGTGATACTAGTGCACATACCATACTAGATATTTTGAGTACTTGGGTGAGTATCATGGATTTGATACTTGGAGACCATTACTCATGATAATCATTTTCAGAAATTAGGTGAATATCTTGTGAGTTGATATTTAGAGACTATTGCTCCGAGTACTTGGTAAGTATCATGGACTTGATACTTGAGGGCCACTACTCGTAATATTAGTAAAATGATATAAATATAAAATGATTATCTATATTCGCATTGAGTATGATGAAGGGTGCTCCCCTTAATACCACAAACACATAACAGAAATAGAGAAACAACAACAATATGCAAGAACAGAAAATTGGCTTCTTATTATCTCCACAAATGTGGAATTACAAACTTTCAAAATTACAATATACAAAGCCACATGGGCATTCCCTTACAATATTCTATAGGACAAAGCCTCGAACTATTACCCAGATCTACTACCCAGAACTATTCTGAACTGCCTAAGACAATAATACAGCCTTCCTTATATAGGCAATTTTCCACCGCCTGGAAGGTTCCAAAATTTTAGCCAATAAGGCAGACCAAACTTAGAATTATTTTATTTTACATTTTATTACATCATAGTCGGCTCAAAATAACCTTTGAAACCTGAACAGAAATTTTGAAGAAAATTATTTTCTGCCATTTCGGGTGGCCCAACTTCCGAAGACCATAAGTCATCACCAGTTGACCCGATCAGCTATTATAACCCCATTTTGGAAACGCCACGAAGCGCTCTATAGGCTTGACCCATGCAAGCGCCCGTCACCCAAATTTTTGACCTCATCTAGGGCCTCTAAAGCCTTCAAAACTGAGTTCAAAGTTTCTGTACCCTGCTGCCAATACCGAAAATCTTCAATATCTTCCAATATACACTTGATCTGGCAATGAAACTTTACTGGCAGGCTTATATGACCAAAATGAACCTCCAAGAAAGAAATCAGATCATTCTGAGCACATACAAAAATTACCAAAAATAGTAACTTTCCATAAATAGCAGCTCTGCACAAAATAGCCCTTATTGAATATAAAAACAAAAATATTTTTGGGTGATGCAAGATTGCTCTTACACCCAGGATGCTCCTGCATCAGACACCCAGGGTAATTTGAGAAGTGACCCTGTCACGACTCAGGTGTGCAGAGGAAAACCAAGACGGCTAACCTCCTCCTTTGTCAGCCATGATGAATCTTCAATAGGTCATCCTTTCCACTTGACCAGATATTCTTCATATGTCCTGTTCCTTGTGCTTCTACCAACATGACTGTCCAGTATATCTTCGATCTCCTTAGTGTCTGAACTAGTTGCTAGAATACTCCACTGTGCTGCTGTGATCTCATCTTCAACACCTCCTTCATGATACTCTGTCAGATCTGAAATGTTAAAAACTGGTGAAATATTTAGCTCAGTAGGCAATTCTACCTCATATGCATTTCCTGAATCATGTTTCTTCAGTATCCTACATGGTCCAAACTTCTTCATTTTCATCTTGTTATATGTACCAACTGGAAACTGCTCCTTCCACAAATGAACCATGACTTCATCACCAACCTGAAATTCCTTATACCTCCTTTTCTCATCTGCCTTAGCCTTATACTGTGCGTTCATCTTGGTAATATGCTTCCTCACCTCTTCATGGATGTTCTTCAAGTGTTCTGCAAAATCTTCAGCTTCAGCACTACTTATTTCTCCTTTATCTATCTTCCTCAATTCAGATGCATTTCTTGGACTACTTCCATATACAATCTGGAATGGTGATTTACCAGTGCTCCTATTGACAGAATTATTGTATGCAAATTCCGCCTGTGGTAAAATCAAATCCCATCTTGTTGGCTTATCTCCAACCAAACATCTTAGCAAATTTCCCAAACTCCTATTCACCACCTCTGTCTGTCCATCAGTCTGTGGATGATGTGATGAACTGAACTTCAAATCTATCTTCAACTTCTTCCACAACGTATGCCAGAAATATCCAACAAACTTAGTGTCCCGATCTGAAACTATGGTCTTTGGCAAACCATGAAGTCTCACTACTTCTCTGAAAAACAATTTTGCTACATGAACAGCATCATTAGTCTTCTTGCAGGGAATGAAATGTGCCATCTTTGAAAATCTGTCAACCACCACAAAAATTGAATCATGTCCGCGCTGAGTCCTCGGTAAACCAAGAACAAAGTCCATGCTGATATCCTCCCAAGGCTTCTCTGGTACGGGTAATGGCTGATATAACCCTGTATTCTGCTTCACTCCTTTCGCCATCTAACATACTCTACAACTCTGTACAAACTTCTTCACATCTTGTTGCAACTGTGGCCAATAATAATTCTCACTAACCAAACCAAGGGTTTTATCATGACCAATATGTCCAGCCAATCCTCCACTATGCTTCTCCTTGATGAGATTCTCCCTCATAGAACTTCATGGAATGCACAACTGACTCCCTCTGAATAGCATATCATCCTGGATGATGAAATCCAACCATTTTGTCCTATCTAGAGTAACAGGTTCTGCACAAGCTTTCCAAGCTTCACCAAAATCAAGATCCTCTGGATACAAATTCTTGAGTTCCTTGAACCCAACCACTTCAATCTGCATTTCTATCAGCAATAGTTGCCTTCTGCTAAGAGCATCTGCAACCCTATTAGACTTTCCACTCCTGTGTTTCAAAACAAATGTATAACTCTACAAAAACTCAACCCATTTCAAATGCCTTTGATTCAATTTTCCTTGACTATTCAAATATTGCAAAGCTTGATGATCAGTATACAAAACAAACTCCTTAGGAAGCAGATAATGTCTCCACTTTTTTAATGCCTGAACTATAGCATAAAATTCCTGATCATAAATAAAATATTTCCTCTTGGCATCATTTAACTTCTCACTGAAATAAGCAATAGGTTTACCTTCTTGGCTCATAACAGCTCCTATTGTAGTACCACTAGCATCACAATCTACTTGAAACACCTTATTAAAATCTGGAAGTGCTAAAATGGGTTGTTCTGTAACTTTTTGTTTCAACAACTGAAAACTATTTTCTGCCCCATTAGTCCACTTAAACTCTTTTCTATCCCCTCTCATTGTTTCAGTCAAGGATCCACAAATACTGCTAAAATTTCTGATAAACTTTCTGTAAAAGCTAGCTAGACCATGAAAAGATCTTACCTCAGTAGCACTCCTTGGAGTAGGCCATTCAAGGATAGCCTGTACCTTCTCTGGGTCCATTTTTAGACCTTCTGCTGAAACTACAAATCCCAAACACACTAACTCTTTCTTAACAAAACTGCACTTCTTCAAATTAATCAACAATTTCTCTTCTCTCAACTTCTCAAATACCATACGAATATGCATCATATGCTCATCCAATGTCTTACTAAAGATCAAAATATCATCTAGGTAAACAATGACAAACTTACCCAGAAATTCTTTCAGAACCTCGTTCATGAGCCACATGAAAGTGCTTGGTGCATTGGTTAGCCCAAAAGGCATGACTAACCACTCATACAGTCCTTCCTTTGTCTTGAAGGAAGTCTTCCATTCATCTCCTTCTCTGATCCGAATTTGATGATATCCACTTTTTAGATCTATCTTTGAGAAATACACAGCTCCACTCAAACAGTCCATAATATCATCCATTCATGGCAATGGAAACCTATACTTGATTGTGATCTTGTTTATTGCCCTAGAATCTGTACACATCCTCCATTCTCCATTCTTCTTTGGTGCTAATACCGCTGGTACAGCACAGGGACTCAGACTCTCATGGATCAATCCTTTCTGTAACAGTTCATGTACTTGTCTGTTCAACTCCTCACTTTCTGCAGGTGTCATTCTGTGTGCTGCCTTATTCGGCAAACTCGCTCCTAGAATCAAGTCCATCTGATGACTGATCTTCCTGACTGGTGGTAATCCATCAGGCACGTTATCGGATACAATATCCTGGAACTCATTCAAAAAATTTGCAACTTCTACAGGAACATCTTCTACTTCCTCTTTACCAGCTTTTGGAATTAAAGCAAAACATACATGCTCATGCCTCATACCATCTAGGAAATTTCCTCCATCAACAAAAGTTATCCTTGCATTACCACATACCTTTTCTTTAGTCTCCTTCAATGGTTTTAGCTTATGTCGCACTCCATCCTTTGTCAGGGAATAGGTATTCACACGACCATCATGTACAACACATTTTTCAAACTGCCATGGTCTACCCAACAACATATGACATGCATCCATAGATATGATATCACACAATACCTCATCTTGGTATCCACCAATCTTGAACTTCACTAGGCATTGTTCATTGACCATGACCTTGTGGTCATCTTGTACCCAGGCAATCCGATATGGATGTGGGTGTTTCTGTCTCTTGAGCTTCAACTTTGTCACCATCTCTTCTGACACCAAATTGTCAGTGCTTCCACTATCAATAATCACATCACAACATTTACCTTCACACTTGCACCTGGTGCGAAACAGGCTCCTCCTTTGCTTAGGTTCATTCTCACCACTCAACAGGACTCTTCTGTTAATCAACGTTTCTCCTCTTTCAGCATCTTCAGAATTTGATGATCTGGCATCTTCATCTACATGTGCAACTCTGGCCTGGCCTTCATTTCTCCTGTCTGTTCTGCCTTGGCACTGAGGACATTCAAATGCCCTATGACCTTCTTCTCCACAGTGAAAACATGTTCCACAGAAGCCACCTCTTCCTCTTCCTCTCTGATCTCTATTATTCTGATCCTGGAAGCGATTAGAATTATTTCCTCACTGATTCTAACTACTACTGGCCTCATCCTTCTTTTTCAGATCCTCATTTCGGCCACCATATGACCGTCCACCAGATCGTCCACCACGACCTCTTCTATTTTGTCTGCTCTCAAACTTCTTGTTCAGCTTTTCCTCTACTTTTAGGGCAAACTGGTATGCCTCTTCAATACTGTTCATTCGAACCAGATTCAGCTCCTCCTGAATGCTTGGCCTTAACCCATTAAGGTATCGGGCAACTTTCTCCTTATCAGCTTCTGCGTGGCCTGTTCTGATGAGAAGTCGATAGAACTCCTCTGTATACTCCTGAACAGATCTTCCTGCTTGCTTCAAACTCTGCATTTTCTTCAGTATGTCAAGCTCATAATCAACAGGAATGAACTGTCACTTCAATTTATCCACCATCTGATCACATCTCATGATTTTCTCCTTTCCCCTTCTATTTCGCTCCAACTGAATCTCTTGCCACCATATCTTCGCATGACCTTTCAGTCTGGCCTTCGCAAATTTGACCCTATCAGGATCCTCAACATCTTCATACTCAAAATATTCCTCACATTCGTTGATCCAATCGATCAATTCTTCTGGGTTAAGATTTTCAAAAAATGTAGGAACCTCAATCTTAGGTCTTTTCCCAATCTTAGAAATGATCCGAAAAAGTCTTTCTTCCTCCTGGTTCACAATTTCGACTTCTCCTTCTTGATATCCTTCTTCGGCTTCATCCTCACTTTCATCTCTGACATTAAGATTCATTCCTCTATGAATCTCTTCTTGCAATGCTCGCACTTGTCTCTGCAGCTCTCTAACCTCAGGTGTTACAACACCAGCTCTTCCGCCACGTTCCCTTCATGGAGGCATTTTCGCGATGCGCGCTGAAACCCTAGCTACGGTCCTGGTGCAAACTGCCTCACAGTCGGCGATCTGTTTACACACTCAAGAACTCCTGCTCTGATACCACCTGATGAAGGGTGCTCCCCTTAATGTCACAAACACATAACAGAAATAGAGAAACAACAACAATAATATGCAAGAACAGAAAATTGGCTTCTTATTATCTCCACAAATGTGGAATTACAAACTTTCAGAATTACAATATGCAAAGCCCCATGGGCATTCCCTTACAATATTCTGTAGGACAAAGCCTCGAATTATTGCCCAGATCTACTACCCAGAACTATTCTGAACTGCCTAAGACAATAATACAGCCTTCCTTATATAGGCAATTTTCCACCGCCTAGGAAGGTTCCAGAATTTTAGCCAATAAGGCCGACCAAACTTAGCATTATTTTATTTTACATTTTATTACATCATAGTCGGCTCAAGATAACCTTTGAAACCCGAACAAAAATTTTGAAGAAAATTATTTTCTGCCATTTCAAGTGGTCCAACTTCTGAAGACCATAAGTCATCACCAGTTGACCCGATCGGCTATTATAACCCCATTTTAGAAATGCCACGAAGCGCTCTACAGGCTTGACCCACGCAAGCGCCCATCACCCAAATTTTTGACCTCATCTGGGGCCTCTAAAGCCTTCAAAACTGAGTTCAAAGTTTTTGTACCCTGCTGCCAATACCGAAAATCTTCAATATCTTCCAATATACACTTGATCTGGCAATGAAACTTTACTGGCAGGCTTATATGACCAAAATGAACCTCCAAGAAAGAAATTAGATCATTCTGAGCACATACAAAAATTACCAAAAATAGTAACTTTCCATAAATAGCAGCTCTGCACAAAATAGCCCTTATTGAATATAAAAACAGAAATATTTTTGGGTGATGCAAGATTGCTCTTACACCCAGGATGCTCCTGCATCAGAGTACTTGGTAAATATCATGGACTTGATATTTGGAGACCATTACTCTGATTACTTGGGTGAGTATCATGGATTTGATACTTGGAGACCATTACTCATGATAATAATTTTGAGAAATTAGGTGAATATCTTGTGAGTTGATATTTGGAGACTATTGCTATGAGTGCTTGGTAAGTATCATGGACTTGATACTTGAGGGCCATTTCTCGTAATATCGGTAAAATGATATAAATATAAAATGATTATCTATACTCACATTGAGTACTTGGTAAATATCATGGACTTGATATTTGGAGACCATCACTCTAAGTACTTGGGTGAGTATCAATGGTTTTATACTTGGAGTCTATTACTCATGATAATCATTTTGATGAATTAGGTGAATATCTTGTGAGTTGATATTTGGAGAATATTGCTTTGAGTACTTGGTAAGTATCATGGACCTGATACTTGGGGGCCATTACTCATAATATTAGTAAATAGAAAATTTAAAATGATTATCTATACTCACATATTGCATCGATGTAATATATTTATCCTCCCTAGCTAAGAGGGAGTGTTAATATTTTCTTTCTTTAGTTGGATAAACACTATGAGTCAATACTATTGAAGATATATATATATATATATATATATATATATATATATATATATATATATATATATATATATATATATATATATATATATCTGAGATGTATATATATACTTAAATATATATACATATATATAATTATTATTATTATGTAAATGTTAGAGAAATTAATATTTAATACTCAAGAGTTATATATATATATATATATATATATATAAAGATCTATGTGTGTGTGTGTGTGTAGTCTTAATTGTCATTATATTAATTACATAATAATGAAT
The DNA here is from genome assembly GCA_027943335.1 of Chamaecyparis obtusa. NCBI lineage: Eukaryota > Viridiplantae > Streptophyta > Pinopsida > Cupressales > Cupressaceae > Chamaecyparis > Chamaecyparis obtusa. The sequence goes on along the minus strand of BSBK01003098.1, from coordinate 21,356 downwards.
ATACATGTCCCATGAAGGGACATGTCTCTTCTTGGCTCTTTCTCAATATAAATGCAAGAGATTGTTGCATTTAGAAAACACATACAAGGAGATAGTGCTATTGCATTTACAATGATCCAAAAACTTTAACTGTCCCAACTATTCATCTATGGTGAGAGATGTCTCTCCTTCTTGTTTTTGCTTGTTTTTAGAACCAAAATATTCTTGCGGATTAGTAGTTTCTTTTGTGTCTACCACATTGACTTGTTCCTTAGGTTTATTTTCCTCATTGAGAAGGTCTAAGATGTTCTAAGGTATACACTCATAAGGAAAAACATCCATTGTGTCTGAATCATCACTGTCTAAATAGTGTACTTCTTCCTCTTGTTGATTTTCTATTCTTGGTGTAATCACCTAAAAATGGACAAAGATAATTTAATGATAATTCAAAGAAAATTAAGTCAAATCAAGGTAAATCAAGGAAATAATTGAATCACTTGAATTACAATGCACAATTAGCCAATCAAATCAAAATACAATTAATTCAATTAATTGTATAGTCTTGGATTAAATTAAATTCAACCCATTCAAGGGGTACATGGCTAAAATAAATCAATTAAATCAATTAATAAAAATCAATTACTCTCAACAAACCAAAAGGAGAGGAAAATCAATCAACCAATGAGATTTGAGGAAAGGCATTCACATGGATCAAGCCAAATTGAATCTCATTCACTCAAAGTGAAAAGGAATCTTAACCATCCATCTTGTCTACTTGTCCCAAGCTTTGAGGACACAATCTTTTCTTTGTCTTCAAAGGGTGGAACCAAAGACTTAACCCCAACTCAATCATGATTAAACACAAGTACACCCCCTACCATTGGAAAATCTATAAAAGGAAGGCTAAAATCCTTCATAATTCATCAACCACCTATCTGAGAATTGCATCAAACCTCTTGCAATTTGAATTTAGAAAATCATTTGAGAGCATTTTAGCATTTACCTTGATAATTTTTAGCTTTAACATATTGTTTATCTTTATCATTCTCATTCTAGGACTGTCATTAATGAGAGCTTGCTGAGAGTTCACTCATTAACATCTTAGTTAGAGAGCCATACGATGCTCAATTAATCATTGATTTTGTTAAATAATTGCTCAATTATGGTTGTATTTAGTTATTATTTCACTTATGGTTGATGATTAACCCTAATTATATGAAGGTACATTTATTTGTATACAAAATGGCACCCACCATGGGGCAGTAAGCTTCATTTTATCAATTTTATCATTTGGATCATCTTTTGTATGCTTGTATCTGTTATTTTCCATAGAATTTTTTTAGGAAACAAGTTAAATCATGTCTACAGTCAATTCAATCATGCCTGCAATCATTTGGATGATGCCTACCAGCTCTGTATCGATGCTTATTTGCTGAAAATTTGCGCTTGGTTGACACTTTTTATTCTGTCTCACATTCTTCATTGTCACCTGTAATTGAAGAAATCACACCTGTGCGATAAAGCTATATTGCCTTTGCCTGAAGAAGTCACACCTGCGAGTTAGGAAGTGTCACCTGCTGATAATTTGTTGTCACTTGTGACCACACTTTGCGAAGCATTTTGAGAACAAGTCACGCCTAGTATCATTCTCTTATGCTTGTTATTCTTAAAGTGTTGCTTTGACTCAATCAATTTATGCAAATTTAAATATTCTTTATGCTTATCAGTAAATTGTTTACGCCTGTTAAATTTTTTGTGTCGCCTGTTGCACTTTTCAGTGTCACTTGCTAATAGTTAACTTACGCCTCTAAACAATTTGATATCGCGTATTTGCTGGAAAATGTCGCTTTTAGTTTTTTGTCTTAATTTTCTTTTAGATTGATTAATTCTGTCATCTAACTCTCTGTTTGTATGTTTCGATTGTAAATGAATAGGCATCAAAAAGTGCAGAAGCCAGAAACCAAGTTTAACAAAGAAGGGAAGGCACTAGCTAAGAAGATCAAAAAGGAAAACATAGCACATATCAAGGCCGTTCTTGAGTTAACACAAGAGGAGGACAATTAGGTATATCAAAAATACCTTGTTGTAATTGAAGCTTACAAATAGAAATTTGTCTCTCTTAATTGGATCTTTAGTCCTTAGTTCAAATTTTTGTTTGAAAATTTGCAATTGAAGTACTTAAAATTCATTACATAAATCTTTTCTTTGTCAAATTCAATTTTGGTTTCCCCTCATTGTGATTGTTAGTGTTGACTAACTTGCTGGAGGACAAACACACTTGGAAGGAGCTATTGCCAAGGTAAGATGAAAATAATGAAATCGCTCAAAAATGCCCCTAACTTCGGTTAGCTACAAAGAAAGAGGTAAGCCTAAACTAGTCAATATTTTCCCTTGGCTTGTGGCATTTGGTGCATTTAAAATCTAGTAATTAAGAGGGATCAAAGAATCAAACACATAAATCAAAGCCCCTTGTTTGTGGAAGAGAGTAGAAATACTCAATTCCCTATAGTTAGTGGGTGAAATCAATTGAACCTTGTTAATTGTGTTTGGGAACTAAAGGGAAAGTTAGGGATATGCTCTTCACCTTCTTGGTGAACCAAATTCCCAAAAGCTTAACCTTAATTCCATTTTCCTTGCTTTAAAAATGAACATGCTAGAAATTTAGTGGGCTCGCCTCCCGAGTTTGCCTTAACAAGGCCGGTGAGAGGGACAGCCCAAAGTGGGATACACTCGCTTTTTTCATGGGGATCCAACCCACTATAAAATGAAATGCATGCATCCTTAATGGGGTGCATGACAAAAGGATTTTAATTTTTCAACCTTCCTCTAGTAGTCCTCACGGATTGCGCAAAATCGTACCTCGGTGCGTGTGGGAAACTCCTTAACATACTTGGTGGATGAGAGATTAAAGTCCATTTTGAATGGAATCCATATTACATCCTTGATCAATTAGCAAGCCTACCTCATTAGAGCCATTTAAAAGCCAAATTTGATCTTAGGTAGATTGCTTGGAAGAATTTCTTGTAATAATTGATAAAATCATTGTGTTGTGCTTGAAGATCTTTGATTACAAAAAAGAAAATATTCATTAAGATCCAAAATCAATTAACAATAAAAATTCAAGAGAATATTCTATTCACAAGAATTCAAGAAATAGAAATAGAAATGGAAACATTATCCAACCAATTATCATTAAGAACATTGTTTCCTTACCTCTATGATCAAGAAGAACATTATGAACATCATATCTTCGATAATTCAAAATTTGATAAAAAAGAATATCATGAAAACCCTATGTTTGATAAAAAATATCCTAATGATAAACCAATATTTGATGACGAACCTATTTCAAAATATCAAGAGAATCTCATCTTTGATCAAGGAAATCAAGAGGAATTAGCTCCATCTCAACAATATTCATCCTATGACAACTCTTTGAGAAACAAAAATACATCCAAATATCCTTGGGATAGAACATTCAATCCTTTGGGATAGTCATACGAATCAACTTTGGAAAAACTTCTTGAAAATGATCTCATCACGTTGCCTCAAATCACTTCATGTGGTTTTATCTTTTTGAGCAACTATTGTGCATATCATAGACATAATGAACATGAAACAAATGATTGCATGGAGAAAAAAAACATAAAATCCAAAATCTTATTGATGATGACATAATTGAAATTGAAAATCCTAATGAATCTTCTAATGAAGACACTGCTCTCAAGCAAGATCAAACTTATGAACACCTGTCTAGTAGTGGTGGTCCTCTTATAGCTTTCACATATTCCACCATTCCTCCATTTCATTTAGAAGCAAAGATATCCAATATTCCTCCATCAAACAAAGATCCAAATATTTTTCATAATGACTATGTATACCCTCAAGAGCTATCTCTAAAAGAGATCCAAGCTAACCTACATCTTGCTACAAACTTCTTCCATGCTTCAAAGGTTATAGATCCCAAGCCTTCATGTGCTACAATTCCTATCATACCTATTTAAAATGAACATACATCATCCCTTCAAGAATCCCATGTGAAAATTCAAACTCCTACCTTATCCTTAGAAGTGGCTCCATGTCAAGAGACTAATTCAAAGTGCAAAGAAACAAGTATTTTTAAGGATCAAGATCAAGCTATTATCACTCCTTCTCCTATAGTTGACCAAAGTCCCATATCCCAAGAATCTCATGATGAACCCTTCATACCCTTCCATTTCTTTCAAGAAGATACCCTTCCATCTCAAGCACCTCATATTCATTCACCTCCTATATCATACCCATCTCCTAAGAAATATCAAGATATTCCTTCCATCTCTAATGAACTTATTGAAAATGAAAAGAAAAGTATTCTTCCTAGGCTATCAAAAGATCCTTGTCAAGATCAAAGTACCCCAACATCCACTTTTCATAAGCCTCCATATCCATCTCAAACTTCAACTGCTCCTATCAAAGCTACATATAAGCCTATTGGTACAAAGATAAATCCAAAAGATGAAAGCCTTGGCCATGCAACTCAAAATAAAGATTTTGATATCCCTTCCACATCCCATTTACCTCCATTTGTGCATAAGCATATTCATTCTACATCCTCCAAATCCATCCTTGGTCCCTATATCCAAAACTTGAAACATTATACATCCTCCAAATCCATATTGGGTCCCTATATCCCTCCATCAACCTTTCCTACCATCCCTATCCCACAATCCACTTATCTTATATCCTATCAAGATCAACAAAGACATACATACTTGAGAAACCAAGCACCCACCCATGTCAATCCTCCATATCAAACCACCCATATAAACTATTCATATCAAACTTATTCATCCACCAATCCCAAGTCCTTTGGAAGAAATTTGAATGTGCAATATAAGAATCAGAAAACCAAGAATCCACTTATGTTTGACAAGCACCATGTTCAATCTAATTGATATGTGAATGAAAGAAAAAAATAAATATTAAAGAGACCACAAAGGTCCATCAAGTAAAAATAAAAATCAAAGAAAATGTGGGTTCCTAAACTCCTCATTAAAGAAATGCATCCTAAAGAATCCAAAAGGAAAGACAAATCAAAGAAAGTGTGGATTCCTAAGTCACTTTTGAAGGACTTACACATGAAAGAGAAATCAAAGTTAACACTCAAGCTTCCAAAGGATTCCACTTCACATTCTCCCAAACACATTCCATCTCATCCATCCATTTTGAGTCCTTGTGTCCCAAGATCCGTATCCTCTCTTACATCAAAATCCCAAGCTATTTCACCCATTTTTCCTCCATTATTCCATTACCCTTCAAGGTGTGTATCAATGTTGATCTTGATAATACTTCTCATCCTCCTATTCATTATCCTTCCATTGCCTTTTTCATGCCCACACATGGAAAGACTTATTATCCTCTCATTCATTACCCTTCCATTTCCCTTATCCAATCCATTTCATAAAGCTTTAGCCACCCTCTACCTTATCCACCATATCACATTTCCATCACCCTATCAACTTTTTTGAGCATACTTTTCAGCAGCCTTGTCTTTTCATATCATACCTTTTCAAGGAGTATACAAAGAGCATGAGGCTTGAGTCCATCCAAAAAAGAGAAAATTGAAAAAAAGAAAAGAAAAAGAAAAAGAAAAGAAAAGAAAAGAAATCCATCCTATGGTGAAAAACCACTTCTTGTGGCATCTTGGACAAATACCATGATGAAAACTTGGCAAATAGGCATCATGTGTAATTCCTCTCTCTTGCACTTTACACTTGGGGGAAAGTTTCATCCATCATATCCTCCATCTTTCTACCATTGATCTCACTTGCATCCATATTCCATCTTTCACCTTTGATCTTGACAAGGTTGAACATATCCATGAGCATTAAGTATCTTGACATGAGTTATTCTATCCATCAACCTATTCACTTATTGCATTCACACTACCTTATCATGATCTTGCTTATCCTAAAGCCACCTTTCTTATTCCTAAGAATCCTTCCCATAATCCCAAACCATTCACTCATAGCCTTCACCACCCCTTTATTATGATTGTGCGATCCTATCCACATTGATCCCTTAATCTTGATCCAAATGAAAAATAAAAGAAATGGAAAATATGTTATAGAAAGTCTCTTGATGTGTCCATTCCTTTGGACCTTTGTCATGACACCAGGTCATTATTCCATATGATATCCAACAATACATCATTGGCCTATATTGAGATATTATTTTTCCCTAGCTTGGATAATCTTGAGGAGGTGGTCCTATGGGTAACACACTTGCTTAATCCATCATTGCCTATTCATTGGTGAATCATCAGTTTTCAAATCCATCTTTCATGTCCTATACCTTGCTAAACATTCGAGGAAATTCAATGTGATCTTGCTTGAGAACTAGTGATCTCTAAAAAGAAAAAAAAATTTAAAAAAAAATCTTTAAAAATCAAAAAACATAAAAAATCTCTAAAAATTCAAAACCATAAAAAATTTCTAAAATTTTTTTAAAAAAAAAAATCTCTAAAAATTCAAAAAAAAAAAATCAGAAATCTCTAAAAACTTAAAAAAAATTGAAAATCTTTTAAAAATCTAAAAAATTGCAAATCTTAAATAAACTCTGAAAAGTTGCATTGCCCAACAAAGCATGATCTTTGCTATATCAAACTAGGGGCACCAATCCAAATTCAATGAGCTTTTGTAAAGAAAACATCAATTGGCTCAAATCATTGCATCAAAATTGAAAAATTGCTACACTTGAACTTATTGATCAATATCATATTTCAAACATCCAAATATTTGAACTAAACGACAATTTTTTTTTGAAAAATTAAATCAAAATCTAAAAAGCTTAATCAAATCAGATCAAAATCTAAAAAGCTTAAACATAACTAAGGATCAAAGTGGATGAAGTTTTTGAAATATGGATCTACAAACAACACCAAAAAAATATTCAAAGTGTTACTAAATTTTTGAAATCAGGTCTTCTAGCAAATTGATGATGTTTGACTAGATGAGCGATGATGAAGACATGATATTTTCTTGATTGCTTCTTGAGTGCTTGCCATGTTGATTCATAGCAGTATGAGAATCCATCTAATGACATGATCATCAAAGAATCATCGAGGACATTTGTATATGAAAGGGATTAATTCTTTGATTGTTTATGTGCAATTGTTAAAATCCGAGGAAAGAGGTATTCATATCATCATGGTTGAACCAGTGAGGGTTGTACCAATTTCATGTTCCAAAAGCTCGATGATGAAAATAAGCTTTCAAATCTTGAATAATGACAGTTAGTTGCATACATCCTAGATTAAATGCATTGTATATAATTTTGCCTTTCTTAGCTTAATTTGCAAGAGGAAAATCTAAAAGGGGGTGGAGATCTACATCATCAAAAGACCAAATCAAGATACATCAAATGATCAATGACATCATCAAAGGTCCATCAATATAATCAAAGTCCTGATCAACATCATCAATGTCTGAAATATCCATAATCAAAAATCATGCTTAATTTGATCATCAAAAGTACATCAATGTGATCAAGATACATCTTCAAATGTTTGATCCATCAAAATGATTCAGGCTTCTCAAGGACATCATCAACAATCAATCATATTGATCAAATAGGGGCAACCTAATGCTATTCATTACCTTCTCTCCTATCAATCCATAATTCTATATCATCTAATCATGTTGTATCAAATATCAATCAATCAAATCATCCAAGTGATTATCTGATGTCAATCAAGTTATCCTATCATCCATTTGCTCATCTTGAGCACATCAAATCTCCTAACTCTATATTGTGAGGAAGGAAAATCATTGTTTTGTCTCTCTAGATCTTGAGAGAAAAATATCAACCCATCAACTTATCCTATCAGATTGACATCAACATCAACCAAGTGATTCTGACTGACATCAAATGATACCGAATCATCATCAACTTATCTAGAGCATCAACACCTTATCTCTTCTCATCAATCAAATCTTTTATCATCAAATTCTCTCATGAATGGGGCATTTTCTATATTGGGAAAGAAATCAAAATTTCCCATTCTCAAACAAATCATCCAAAATCATTTTGATTCATTTCTCGAGGGGGCATGCAATCACATCATCAAAAAATCAAGGGATTGATCATCAAATCAAATCGAAATCTTTTTATCAAAATTTTTTTGTAATCAAACAAAAGGGGCATCATATCAGATCATCAAGAAAGTTTCATATCGATCAACAAATAAATCATCATATCAAGAATGATCATCAAAACCACATCAATCATGAGAGTTTCATATCAATCATTACCTGCAGCAATTTCATATCGAGAATCAGAGGATCGACCATTGAAAGACATTAAGAATGAACATTATAAAATCGACCAACAATGAATCAGGACCTTATCAAGCCAAATTAGAGTATTCTTTGAATTGACATGCTTCGCACGTCAACTCAAAGAGGTGCATTTGTAATCACCTAAAAATGGACAAAGACAATTTAATGATAATTCAAAGCAAATTAAGTGAAATCAAGGTAAATCAAGGAAATAATTAATCAATTGAATTACAATGCACAATTAGCCAATCAAAATTAAAATAAAATCTTAATTCAATCAAAATCAAAATTGAGAGCATTTTAATCAAGTGCAATCAAATCAAAATACAATTAATTCAATTAATTGTATAGTCTTGGATTAAATTAAATTCAACCCATTCAAGGGGTACATGGCTAAAATAAATCAATTAAATCAATTAATAAAAATCAATTACTCTCAACAAACCAAAAGGAGAGGAAAATCAATCAACCAATGAGATTTGAGGAAAGGCATTCACATGGATCAAGCCAAATTGAATCTCATTCACTCAAAGTGAAAAGGAATCTTAACCATCCATCTTGTCTACTTGTCCCAAGCTTTGAGGACACAAACTTTGCTTTATCTTCAAAGGGTGGAATCAAAGACTTAACCCCAACTCAATCATGATTAAACCAAAATACACCCCCTACCATTAAAAACTCTATAAAAGGAAGGCTAAAATCCTTCATAATTCATCAACCACCTATCTGAGAATTTCATCAAACCTCTTGCAATTTGAATTTAGAAAAGAATTTGAGAGCATTTTAGCATTTACCTTGATAATTTTTAGCTTTAGCATATTGTTTATCTTTATCATTCTCATTCTAGGACTATCATTAATGAGAGATTATTGAGAGCTCACTCATTAACATCTTAGTTAGAGAGCCATAGGATGCTCAATTAATCATTGATTTTGTTAAATAATTTCTCAATTGTGGTTGTATTTAGTTATTATTTCACTTATGGTTGATGATTAACCCTAATTCTATGAAGGTACATTTATTTGTATACACCTGGTTCTATCTATTCTATGACATGAGTAGAGTTTCCATTGAGATGGAAAGGTTTCGTCTGATAGACTATGCCTATAGTATCTTTGTTTTTTCTCCCATAGTGTTCAATGGGTTTGATCATACCTTTGCCTTGTGTTCCTAGAGGTCCTTTTCTAGTATATCCCATTTTGGAAATTAGCTCGTGTCCTAGTCCATATGATTTTGAAGGAACCTTAAGTCGTTTGGATTCACATTTTTGAACTATTTTTGATTGAGGTTCATCTTTGTATAGCCAGGCTAGTACAACTTCTTCCTTTGATTCTTGTTTGGACACCTGTTCAATGATGAAACTCCCATTAAAGATAACCTACAGTTCTTTGGTTGTAGGTTTCATTTTCTCTGAAGCTAGCCCATAAGATTTAGGTGAGAGTGGGAGAGATGTAAGAGATAGAACTGGTTCTATTGTGTATTCTCCCATACTTATATCTTTGATTTTGACTCCCTTAGCTATGTATTCCATTTTGGACATGGACGCTATGTCACTCTATTTGGTAGAAGACTCTCTATTGTGTGGGACAAGCTTGTTGACACTTTCTTTTAAAGCATTGCAAGATGCTAACATGTCTGTTAGTATTTTGACCTCTACTCCATCATATGGAAACTTGACACATTGATGGTATGTTGATGGGATAGCTTGCATTTCATGAATCTAGGGCCTTCCTAAGAGGATTTTATAGGCCAAAGGAAGGTCCAATACTTGACAAGTGATATCTCTGATGATAGGTCATGTTCTAATAGGTAACACGATGACTCCTTTGGAAGACCTTTCTTTCTCATCATAGGCTTTTATGGTTATTTTAATTTTAGGATCAATAACATCTTTTGAAAATCCTAGTTGTGTAACCAGTTTATATGAACAAATGTTTAGATCAGCTCCTCCATCTCTCAAAACATGCTTGACACGACGGTTTTCAATCACGACTTCAATATGCAACATCTGGTTATGTGGATGACTCTGTGAAATGTCATCTTCCTCCGAAAAGGAAATGTATTAAGGAGAAGTCAAATGACCCACCATGGTCTGAAATCGATCAAGATCAAGATTTTATGGAACATTAGAACAGATGAGAGATTTGTCTAGAACCGCTTGATGAGCAAGAGAAATTCAAAGTAAGTCAAATATAGAGATCTTTGCATTAGTGTGTTGGAGTTTTTGGATAATGTTGTATCCTAAAGCTTTTGTTTTGGACTCTTTAGAATTTGAAGATTTAGATGCAGTCCTTTGTTTAGTTGTAGATGCAAGATTGAATGGTACTTTCAGGGCATTTGATGAACCAGATTTTAGTCCTGGAAGAGTTACCTGAGCTTGAGATCGAGTGACTACGTTAGCTGATTTTTTTTCTTTGTCCTTCCTGACAATGGTGATGACATTGTAGTGCTAAGATGCACAAGGCTCTACCATGTTGATGACATCATTATTACCAAAGTATGTGTAATTGACCTTAGCACCCGCATTTGGTTTAGAAGATGACTCTCCTTGAGTGTGTTTCGGAAAAGGTTCTGTAAATGTCATGAGATCATTGTTGGATTTATGATTGTCAATCATAAATTTTCCAGCATCAATTTTTTCTTGAATAAGATGTTTTGGATGCATGAAATTGTTGGCCTTATGACCCTTATTTCGGTGGAAATTATAGAAATCAATCTCCTTCACCCACTTAGGTTTGACCTATGGGTCATATGGTTTTATCTCAGGTAATGTAATGATGTTATTTTCCAAAAACATTCTCATGGAAGATTCAAAGGAATCACCCAAAGGAGTGAACTCACATTTTGGTTTTGTAACCCATGATATGTATTCATTTGACTTTTTAGAAAGCTTAGTTGTGTAATTCTTAGAGGATTTTAGGGCTTGAGTGCCAATCATGAGGTTAAATGCTTGTACTTTGGGTGGAGCACTGATGTGATCAACAACACCATCTGTGAAAACATTTTTGTTCTTGTTCTAGAATTTGACTTTATCTTTATGGTGCGAATTGGAACTTGAATCATACTTGGTTTCTTTGTAAAGTGTGATTTCTCCATTGTGAACAAGTACATCCTCTATTTTCATGGCACTATCCACCATTTTGTCAAATGAGATATGATTTTGCATCTGAAGATGACAATTGACTTCTAGAACTAGATTATTGATGAAGATTTCTAGTTTCTCATTTTCTGGAACTTGTTGAGGATAAAGCGAGAACTTTTTCCTCCAACATTTGAGGAAAGTCAGGAAGGGTTCTCCTTCTTTTTGTTTCAAGTTGTAGATATCTATCATTGTACCTGGATGTTGGATGTTGTAGGAGTATTTCTGATAGAAAAACTTGATTAAATCCTCAAAAATTTTGATTGTTAGAGGTATTTTGGAGAGCTTGTTGATGGCTTCTCCTCCTAAAGATCATGGGAAGAGATGCATTAAATATGTTATTTCATGCATGAACTCCATGGATAGAGTATATAATTATCTAACATGATCTTGAGGATCTGAGTTTCTATCATATTTGTCATACTATGGTAATTCTACCCCTTTAGGGAATGGTGCCATATACAAGCTTCCATTGAATGGAAATAGACATAGAGCATCCATTGAGAATTCTTTGGGTTCTTTCTCTTTTTCCAATTTTTTGATTTTGACTTGCATAGCATGCATCTGTCGCATCATAGTAGTGATAGGGGTTTATTTCTCTTGTGTCACGATGTCTTCAACATTAAAATTTTGAGGAAGTTTAGCCCCTTGTTGGGTCAATTTGAGGAAGTATGCCTCTTTATCCTCATGTAGGAAATGTTTCATGAGTTTCTTAAAGAGATCATCATCTCAGTATTGTGCAATTTATGAAGGTGTGGGCTCTTGAGCCCTACCTTCATCAGATTCATGGCCTTGTGAACCATGGCTAGATGCTCTTTGAGACATAGCAGCATGTTGATTATCTTCTTGAGTTGATTTAGGAGGAGTTGTGTGACCTTCTTTTAAGCACAAATTGCGTAGTTCATCTTCTTCATAAGGATCAGGATCATATGGTTGATGAAGAGACTAAATAATGAGAGAGGATGAAGGTGAAGTTTTTGGATCTTCTCTTAGTTTTCTATGTAAAGAGGCTCTAGTTTCCACCATTAACCTAAAGGTGAATCTTGGAGCAAGATAAGACAACTGAATGATAATATGATTTAGGAATAATCAAGTTACATAACTTTGTCAAGATTGGATTGTATTGTTGATAAAAAGATAGATTGGATGAAAGTGAAGGATACTATGCCCGAGATGTATGGGTAGACACCCAAAGGATGGTGGATACGAATTCATGACACTTAGCCTCTAATAGATTGAGGTTGTTTTGACAAGGTTTTTGACACAAGATGAGACATGTTCCAGATTACTCAACAAGATGACAAATCGAGAAAAATAGATCACTTTGGGAAAATGAGATGATCATCATTTCTCTGCTGTGTACCTAACATAGTGGATTTTTTGACAAATTTTTGACCAAAGCTGAAGGTTGACTAGATTTCTATCAAAATTAGGGATTTTCTTCACAATTTGTGCAAACAATCATACAATAGTATGCAGGATCGTACAACACAGAATAATCTCTAGCACAATAATCTAGGATCCTTTATGATAATTAACCCAAGGAATTGATTTTTTTTTGGGATTTCTGACAACTGTCATATGATAATACACTGCTTCTCATATGACACTTCGGGGGTTCTGATACGACACTTGGAAATACTAAGCAATTATTGTATGACAATTGCTAGGGCAGGATGACAGTTTACACCAGAAAAGGATTTTGCTTCAATTTTTTAGGATTTTTGGTGTTTTTGGTCTTAGTTTTCTTTTTAGGTTTACGGGTATGTGCAAGATCATGAGGGGCCAAACTATGCCCTTAAGTGGCAATGAAAATCAGAAAATCAGGGTTAGTCAACTTGACACGAAAATTTCAACTAGCTATTAGCCTAATATCAAAAAGTTGTAAGAATAGAATCTGTAGAAAATTGAATATAGTTTCAAACTACTAGGCCTTTTTTGAAGAAAAGTTAGTATGATTGGTGAAAAGTATAGATTTCAATGTAGTAGTACAAATTCTTTTGGAAAAAAATAAGAAGTAGGTGTATGTCAGACCACCTTAATCCTAATCAAATGATAATATTTTATTATAAGATTTTATATATAAGTAGTAGACTCATGCCCAGACATGATGCATATTTTTTTGTAATTTTATTCCAAAAAAATAATTAATTATGAATTTCTACTACAATGTTTTCATAATAAAAAAAATCCTCTGTCTGACCACCTTAACTCATTCAAAACTTTAAAAAATTCAAAAAAAAAAAATTCCTTATAGTAGGCGAAGCATAGAATGTGACACATTTTTTGGATTTCAAAAATGTTATACCATCTGAAAGTTATAGTCATTTTTCAATCAGTATATAAATCAACACTTTAGAGGTAACTCAATTAGAAAATAACTAATAATTACTTACCGAATTCAAAATTTGACAGCAATTATATCGATAGAAAACTGATAATCTCCTTAAGATACCGTTTTCATTTCATCAAATTTGGGTGAAACAAAAGTCGTCAGCTACATGGTCAAAGTCTGGAACTTAGAGAAACAGGGGAAAAACACATTTTTGAGACATTTCAATAGTCGACCATGTAGGTTTGGTGCACAAAGCAATACCAAGCCTAATCGGGTACCCGAAAATGCTGACAAAATTTTGATTTTTCACTTTTCCCTCCCCTTTCTCCCTCCCATTTCTCCATCCTTCATATGATATATTATATATCAAAAACTATATATTAGATATATATTAGATTATATATTATATCTATTAAATATTATATAATATCAAATATATATTAAATATTATATAATATAAATTTTACATTAAATATTATTTAATATATATTAATATTAAATGTTACATTATATATTATTTTATATATAATATATTAATATTTATTTTACAACTATGTACGAAAGGTTGGAAGATTGCAGAAAAATCATGGATGGCCATTGAAAGAAGCAAAGGAAATCAATCAGCCATTTAAAAAATTCATGGGAAGCCATTGAGGAAGAGAGAGAGTAGAAGGTGGCAGGGGCTGAGAGAGGAAGAGAGAGAGTGAGAAGGTGTGTGTGTGTGTGTGTGTGAAAGAGAGAGAGAGAGAGAGAGAGAGAGAGAGAGAGAGAGAGAGAGAGAGAGAGAGAGGAGAGAGAGAGAGAGAGGAGAGAGAGAGAGAGATGTTAGAAAGTAAAGTACACCAAGATAACTGAGAGGGGGGGAGTGAATCAATTATCTGATAATTATAAATTTTATCAACCTCAACAGAGTTTAACCATGTAAGCAATATAATTACCAACCATAGAAAGATATTCATACACAATAACACAATGACACAAGATATGTTGACTAGGGAACCTCTTGATCAAAGAGTAAAACCCTAGTGGGAATGATGCCCACAAAAATATGCACTAATATGAATATTCCTTGTGAAAGGGTGGACTCAGTTAGGAGCCTTATGAAATACATTCAGTACATATGAATCCCGGTTAGGAGATTTTGAATCCTTGCTAAAAGATTCTAACTCTGTTAGGAGTTATGGAAGACAGAAGGGCCCATTGCCCAAACAACTTCAATGGCAAGATTACTGAACACACTATCCAACTAATCTCTAGATTATTCAATACAAATAATATCAAGTCATTAGTGATCTCAACAATATATTAACTCTTCTCTGACTGTGCCAAACCACACTTCACTGCTATGCCAAATCTCAATTTCAGATCTCTGTACCTCGCATATCCTCTTCACAAATTCACTTTCACAATTACATATTCCATATTTATTTTTACAACAAGGAAAAAAATTCCTTCCTTTATACCACACTCAAGTAATTAAAAATGAGTCGGCATCCAATTACAAAATAAAAAGTTTCCACATGTTACATCAAATTTACACAAAACTGTCAGCTTCCAATTAGAATAATTCTTCACTCGTGCAACCTCAAAGTTTTCACTGTCATCTACGTCACTATCAAAATGTCTTCAACTTCCCTTTAATTGCGTAAAACCATATTCCATCCCGATTAGGAGATATCATCCGATCTCCACAAACCGCTACTCAAGAACACTGCCTGAATACTACTTCCACCAAAATGCTCATAACTTCCATGAATAAATTAATTACTACCTGCACTCTTAACCATGAACATATAACATATCCAAGATTAAATCCTAAACATTTCTTAGCTTGATTTGCAATATCCCACGTGAGCTAATCAAAACACTATCTGCTCCTCTGCTAATCTCCAGTAGATCATTGTGTTGACATCAATGACTATCATAGTCATGAATGCAACAACAAGTGCTATAGAATGGCTTCCAATACTCCCATAGGATATATTTAGCATTCATTCCTAACAATCTCCCCCATTGGCATTGATGGCAACATAGATCAAAAAACATCCAATGTTCCATGAATCTAATACTACAACACTACTGCTCTAAAAATGCTTTCAAGTCTTCTTCATCAATCAAATCTTGCTTTGTTTTCCTATTCAGTTCTTTCCAATAGATGGTACCAATGGTTTTTTCATGTACACTTCTCCCCCATTGACATCAATGACAGAAATTTCATCATTATGTCAACAACAACTCTAATGTCAAAAGACATTGTTTAGAAAATACATTCACTAGAGTCCTCATGACTCAGCTCAGATACACATACTTCCCCATAGAGGAAGTACCAACATCTAATCTAGAAGAAAGATAAGGCTCATATACCATTGGATGGAGGCAACCAATTTGCATCACTTCTCAAAAGTGGGCTGGGGCATAACCCCAAGAATACCTCTTAGATACTCAAATGTATCCTTAAGCAAAGGCTTTGTAAATATGTCTTCTATCTACTCCTTTGTGCTTATGTACTCAAGTCTGACTTCTTTCTCAGCAACTTTCTCTCTTACTACATGATACCTAATCTCTATATGCTTTTCTTAGAATGTAGTACAGGGTTCTTAGACATACTAACTGTGCTGGTGTTATCACAATGTATAACAATAGGTTCAACAAACTTTATTCCAATATCCTTCAGCATCTGCTTCATCCAATTATCTGGTTACAATTTTTTGCTGCTGCTACATATTCTACTTCTGATGTTCTCTATGAAATACAATTTTGCTTCTTGCTTAGCCAAAAAACCAATCTTCCTCCAAGGAAAAATGCTTCACCACTTGTGCTCTTTTTGAAATCAACACTGTCTTCCCAATCAACATATGTATATGCGCATAGGGTAAAATCATTAGATTTTTCATACCACAATCCATACTCAATTGTGCCTCTTAAATATCTCAGTATCCTCTTTACTACTGCATAATGTGATTCTCTCGGTTTAGCTTGAAATCTTACTACAATTTCAATTGAATGTGCTATATCAGGTCTTGTATGTGTCAAGTACTACAATCCTCCAATCATAGATTTGTACTTCTTTTGGTCAACTATAGGAGTCTCATCTATGCTAGATAATTTATGTCTAGTTACCATAGGTGTTCCAACTAGTTTACAGTTCTCCATTCCAAATATCTTTAACAAATCATTCACGCACTTTGTCTGACTTATAAAGATACCATCATTGTTCTTTGTTATCTGTAATCCCAAAAATTATTTCATTTCACCAATCATACTCATTTGAATTCAGTTTTTATTTCATCAGAAAATTTATCACTAGCTTCATCTTCTCCTCCAAAAATAATGTCATCAACAAAAATAACTATAATCAGCAAACCATTTTCAATTCTTTTGTGTACAGGTTGCTATTAGTTATTCCTTTTTTAAATCCCAATTTCAACAAATACTTATCCAATCTTGCATACCAAGTTCTAGGTGCTTTCTTTAGTCCATATAAGGATTTCTTCAGTTTACATACCATGTCTCCTTCTTGAGTCAAAGGAAAACCTTCAGGCTACTCAATATAGACTTCTTCTTCCAATTCTCCATTAAAAAATGATAACTTCACATCCATTTGATATACTTTGAATTTCTTAAAAGTTGCATAGGCCAAAAACATTCTTACTGCTTCAATTCTTGCAACTGCTGCAAAAGTTTCTTCATAGTCAAATTCCTTCTTGCTATGAGTATCCCTTGCATACCAATCTTGCTTTGTTTCTTACTACTTCTCCTTGTTCCTTCATCTTGTTTCTGATACCCATTTAGTTCCTATTACATTCTTATCTTTAAGTCTAGGGACCAATTCCCATGTCTTGTTCCTTTCAATCTGATCTAGCTCTTCTTTCATAGCTTTAATCCAATGTTCATCTTCACAAGCTTCACTAGTATATTTAGGTTCAATTTGAGAAATCAAACATAACTGTTCTTGTACCTTATTTTGAGTTAGAACTCCTCTATCTATGCTTCCAATGATTTGCTCAATAGGATGATTCCTTGATAAGTTCCTGTTAGGTGTCACTGTCTCAGATCTCACTTCAAGTGTTTGTTCTTCAATGATTTCACTATGGCTTTCATTCAACAAGTCACTGTTAGTCTCATAGAATAATTCAATAGTTTTAGTGTTAGGTTTAGGATGAGTTCCTTCATCAGATTCATAATCAAGCATTCTTTCCTGAATTTTAAACTTTTCATCAACTTTAACATTTGCACTCTCAACAATAGTCTTAGTTCTCTTGTTATAACATCTATAGGCTTTTCTCTTCAAAGAATATCCAAGAAATATACCTTCATCACTTCTAGGATCAAACTTTCCAATATCATCATCTCTCTTTATATAACATTTTCTTCAAAAATTTTAAAAATACTTAACTGAGGGTGCATGTCCAAACCATAATTCATAGGGTGTCTTGTCCATGTCTGCTCTAATTTGTACTATGTTCATTGTATACACTACTATGTTTACTACTTCTCTCCATAATATCTTCACCAAATCATTCTCAAATAATATAGCTCTTGTTGCTTTAGTCACTGATCTATTTCTCCTTTCTGCAATACCATTTTGTTCCAGTGTTCTAGGGGCTGAAAACTATCTTTTAATACCATTCACTTCACAAAAGGTGTTAAACTCTCTAGAAGTAAATTCTCCACCTCTATCAGATCTCAAACATTTAATTTTCATTCTAGATTCATTCTCAACTTTATTCTTAATAACCTTAAACTTATCAAATGCTTCAGACTTTTCTTTAAGAAATGCAATCCACCTCATTCTTGTAAAATCATCAACAAGAATCATTAAAAACCTTTCTCCATAGAATCTTCTAGTCCTTGTAGGACCACTCAAATCTGTATGAACAATCTCCAAATTCTCTGTAGATGTAAACTTCTTACTGGGAAATGAACTTCTCTTTTGTTTTGCCATCACACATTCCTTGCAAATCATGTTAGTAGGCTTCATAATTTTAGGCAAATCTCTTACTGCAAGTGTAGTACTTATTTTCACAATGTTATGAAAATTTATATGAAAAAATCTTCTATGCCATAACCAACTGTCATCTATCTTAGTAATCAAACATGTCATCTCAGTAGGATTCAACTAAAATACATTACCTCTGGTTCTAGATCTAGTTCTAATCAGATTTCCATCTTTATCTCTTACCACACAAGTTTTCTCAGTAAACCAAACTTGATATCCCTTATCAACTAATTGTCCAACACTCAAAAGATTATGTTTCAAACCATCCATAAAGTAAACATCATCAGTATTAGTCTTTTATCAAGAGTAATAGATCCTATACCTTTAATCAAACAAGGTTCATTATTTCCAACTCTAACAACTCCACCATCATAATTGTTAAACTTTACAAAAAATTTCATGTCTCTAGTCATATGATGTGAACAACCACTATCTATAATCCAATCAGCTTTCTTTTCAACTTGAGAAACTAGGGCTTTTTCTTCCTTAACATCTATTTTAGGATTTTCTTCTTTAATTGCTACAAATCCTATTTCATCATTATTCTTAGTATCACTTTCACTTAAAGTTCTCTCTATACTAGATTCAAGATCTTTATCATTAGCATAATAACATTCCTTAGATCTTCTAGGCTTGAAATTGTTTTTGTACTTTTTAACTCTCTTAGGACATTTAGATGCAAAATGACCATATTCTTGATGAGTCCAACATTTAAATATTTTCTTATAGTCTAGTTCTCTCTTCACAAGTAAGCCAATACCTTCTTCAATCTTCCCATCTTCTTCATTTCTAGATCTTTTGCCGCAAGCATAATCTCCCCTCACACTAATGCTTCTCGACAAAGTAGGGAAAACATTAAGAGCATTCAATGTTATCTCCATTCTAGGAAAATCTCCTGATAACCTCAGGTTCATTTCTGTTGCTTCCAATCTTTCAAGAAGAGTCTCTCTTGTAAAGTTTTATGTACAAGGTATAACTTGTTCAATCATCTGTGTTGTCTTCTTAAATGTAGGAGTCAATGTCCTCTGAATTTTCCATATAACTTCATTTTTTGTCTTTGTTCCTCCATAGGATTTATGCCTGCAACAATTTTTGACATTCTACCAATATATCTTCTAACAGATTCATCTTCCATCATTCTTATATCTTCAAATGCACATATCCAATTATGTAATATAACTTTCTTTGCATGTTCATCACCTTCAAAAGTAGAGTGTAAAGCTTTCCAAATTTCATGATATGTTTTCAAATATTTTACCTGACTATACTCATTCTCTGGAAGGGCTATCAAAAGTGCTTCTCTAGCAAGTGTGTTACACATGAATAGATCTCTCTCATCATTAGAACATGTTTCAAGATTATCCTCATCAATTATAGTCTCTCATTCTCTGTATTCAACCAATAACCTGGTCCTAAACACAGTAGATGTGTCTTCATCTTTTCTTTCTAGCTGTCAAAATTCACTCCATCCAACTTAGGGCTTTCTTTCCTAAAATTCACCATGGATCTCCTTAAGCTGATAAACTTTTCTTTCAAGGACTTGCTGGTCTAATACTAATTGTTAGAAATTAAAGTCCACCAAGATAACTAAGAGGGGGGGGGGGGGGTGGGGGTGAATCAATTATCTGATAATTATAACTTTTATCAACTTCAACAAATTTTAACCATGTAAGCAATATAATTACCCAACCATAGAAAGATATTCATACACAATAACACAATGACACAATATATGTTGACTAGGGAACCTCTTGATCAAAGAGTGAACCTCAGTGGGAATGATGCCCAAAAAAGATGCACTAATATGAATATTCCTTGTGAAAGGATGGCTTGGTTAGGAGCCTAATGAAATACATTCAGTACATATGAATCCCGGTTAGGAGATTTTGAATCCTTGCTAAAAGATTCTAACTCTGTTAGGAGTTATGGAAGATATAAGGATGCATTGCCCAAACAGATTCAATGGCAAGATCACTGAACACACTGTCCAAATGATCTCTAGATTATTCAAAAAAATAATATCATGTCATTACTGATCTCAACAATATGTTACCTCTTCTCTGACTGTGCCAAACCGCACTTCACTGCTACACTAGATCTCAATTTCAAATCTTTGTACCTTGCATATCCTCTTCAAAAATTCACTTTCACAATTACATATTCCATATTTCTTTTTAAAAAAGGAAAAACATTCCTTCCTTTATACTACACTTAAGTAATTACAAATGAGTCAGAATCCAATTACAAAATAAAAAGTTTCCACATGTTACATCAAATTTACACAAAACTGTCAGCTTCCAATTAGAATAATTCTTCACTCATGTGACCTCAAAGTTTGTGCTATCATCCATGTCACTATCAACATGTCTTCAAATTCCCTTTAACTATGCAAAACCAGATTCCATCCCGATTAGGAGATATCATCTGATTTCCACAAACCACTACTCAGGAACACTGCCTGAATACTGCTTCCACCAAAATGCTCATAACTTCCATGAATAAATTAATTATTGTCTGCACTCTTAACCACAAACATATAACATATCCAAGAGTAAATCCTCAACATCGCATAGCTTGATCTACAAT